>JAQQSK010016938.1:0-10275 GCA_028658325.1 Potorous gilbertii | reverse complement strand
AAGAAGATAACCTTCTATGGTCTTAGTTTTTTTCCCTTTTCTGGGCATTTTCCCAGCCAGTTGCTTGACTTCTGAGAGTCCTCTCCACCCTGGCCTGGGTTCGCCCAGCTAGTGCTTGGAGTCTGAGATTCAAATGCTGCTCCCCAGCTTCAGGGCTTTTGGCAGCAGGACTGGCTGCTATTCAGGGTAAGATTAAATCAGGTTCTCAGATGGGGGCAGGGTTACCTCCCAGGCTCAGTTCTCTCAGGAGGTTTATGCAGAGACCTTTTATAATGGAGCTGCTGCCAAGCTCCTGCCTGCTCTGGGAGCCTCTGACTGCCCGTTGCCTCTGCCACTGCCGCTGCCTCCCGAGGGGGCCTGAGTCCTGGAGGCACCCCGTTCCCCTCTCAGCCCATCTCTCTCACTGACCTGTGCATCTGTGGGTGGAGGGACCTTCGCGGCCACTGGAGATTCTGTCCCTGAAGCCTGCTCAGATCTGCTCGCTCCTCTCAGTGCAGTGAGGCTGGGGCAGGGGAGGGCTCCGCTCCCCTCCGGGGTGCGATGGACCTTTGGGATTGGTTTTTCAGGGCTCTCTGGAACGGAAATCTCCTTCACTGTGTTTCTGCGCGGCTTCCACTGTTCCAGAATTTGTCAGGAGTTCTTTTTAGAGGAAATCCATGGGCTGTGGGTTCGGAGCTAGCAAATGTGAGTCTTTCTACTCCGCCATCTTGGCTCCGCCAACATGATAACAATTATATTAAAGGTAATTTCTTTTTAAAAAATTTTTAGAATTCTTTGAATGATATTTTATTTTTCCCAATTTCATGTAAAAATAATTAACATTCATTTAAAAACTTGTAAAACATATTTCCATATTAGTTATGTTGTAAAAGAAAACACTGAAAAGGTGAAAAAATAGTGAAAAACAGTATACTTTCATCTACAGACTCCATTAGTTCTTTCTATGTAGGTGGATACCACTTTTCATCATAAGTCCTTTGGAAGTGTTTTAGATCACTTTATTGATGTAAATAAATAAGTTATTCCCAATTGATCATAGGACAGCATTTCTGTTACGGTGTACAATGTTCTCTTGCTCCATTGTGCATCAGTTGATGTACCCATTTTGACCTTATCTTGGTATACAGTGTAAGATGCTGATCTATACCTAGTTTCTGCCATACTGTTTTCCAGTTTTCTTGGCAGCTTTTGCCAAGTTCTTTTCTCAAAAGCATGGCTCTTTGGGGTTATCAAGCACTTAGACTGTAATGGTCATTTTTTTCCATGTATTGTGTACATGATCTATTCCACTGGTTCACCACTCTGTTTCTTAGTCAACTTCTTAGATTGTTTTGATGATTGCCATTTTATAATATAGTTTGAGATTTTATATGGCTAAGTCACGTTCACATCTTTTTCATTAATTTCCTTCCTATTCTTGGCCTTTTATTCTTCCAGATCAATTTTGCATTATTTTTTCTAGCTCTATGAAGTAATTTTTGGCAGTTTATTGATATGGAACTGAATAAGTAGATTAATTTATGTAGAATTGTCATTTTTATTATATTGACTCTAGCTGCTCATGAGCAATTGATATTTTTCTAATTGTTTAAATCTGACTTCGTCTGTGAAGTGTTCTGTAATTGCGTTCATATAGTTCCTAGGTTTGTCTTGGCAAGTAGACGCCCAAGCATTTTATATACTCTGTAGTTATTTTAAACAGAATTTCTCTTTCCATCTCTTGCTGCTGAACTTCTCTGGTAATATATAGAAATGCTATGGATTTATTTTGTCTTGCAACTTTGCTAAAATTGTTAATTATTTCCATTAATTTTTAGTAGATTCTCCAGCATACTCTAAGTATATCAACATACCATATGCTGCCAAGAGTGAGTTTTGTTTCTTTATCATCTATCCTAATTCCTTCAATTTCTTTTTCTTTTCTTATTGCTAGACCTAACATTTCTAGTAGAATGTTGAAAAATAGTGGTGATAACGGGCAGCTTTGCTTCACCTTTGGTGTTATTGGGAATATAATTATCTTCCTAGATTGTCTCCATTACAGATGGTGGTTTTAGCTAGAGACTACGAATCATTTGAAAGGAAAGCTTCATCTATTCTTGTGTTTTCCAGTGTTTTCAATAGGAATGGGTGCTGCATTTTGTCAAAAGCTTTTTCTGCATCGATTAAGATAATCACATGATTTCAATTGGTTTTATTGCTGATACAGTCAATTATGCTGATAGTTTTCATCATATTGAACCAGCCCTGTACTCCTTGTACAAACCCCACCTGGTCATGGTGATATATTGACGCAATCTCCTTGCTAGTGTTTTATGTAAAATTTTTGCATCAATATTCATTATGGAAATTGGTCTATATTTTTTTTTCTGTCTTGACTCTTCCTGGTTTAAGCATTAGCACAATATTTGAGTCATAAAAGGAATTTGGTAGAACTCCATGTTTATCTATTTTGATCCAAATAGTCTACATATTGTTGGAATTAATTGTTCTTTAAATATTTGGTAGAATTCACTTGTACATCCATCTGGCCCTGGGGATTTTTTTTCTTAAGGACTTCATCAATGGCTGATTCAATTTTTTTTGTAAGATGGGATTAAGTATTCTATTTCCTCTTCTGTTAATCTAGGCAATTTATATTTTTATAAATATTCATTAGATTGTCAGATTTATTGGCGCATAATGACAAAATGACTCCTAATAATTGTTTTAATTTTCTCTTCATTGGTGATGAATTCACACTTTTCATTTTTGATATTGATAATTTGGTTTTCTTCTTAATAAAGGTTATTTGAAGAAATCATTAAGAAGAAGATTCTAGGAAGGTGGTGGAATAGATCAGAAAATTCCAAGCTGTCCGGATTTCCTCCCCAAAACAGCACCTCAGGGCAAACATAGCTTGGTAAAAATAAATAAGAGTTGGACAGAACAGTGGCCATTTTCGAGCAACGGGAGAAGACCTGGGATTTGGTCTCTGTGAAGGCTAGTGCCACGGAAACCACAAGTGGAGAGCCTGGGGCTAGCTGAGTTAGGAGGTAGCCTCAGCCCCAGCTGCAGGAATTTTCACACCTGGATGGTGTGGGGAGTTGGGCATATGAGCAGAGGAAGACTGAGAGCGGTTGCTAAGGGGCATCAGGCCCAGCTGTGCTGCCCAGACAAAGCTCTCAGGGAGAAGGAACCAGCACATGCCTTATGAGTGCAAGAAGAGTGGGGCAGGGATGCTGCTGGCTGTGGGCACTTACAGGAAGGTAGAGTTCTTGGTTTCAGTTCCAGGCCAGAGGAAGAAATAAAAAAGGACCTGAGTCCAGAGACACCATCTCCCATACCCCAGGACTAGAAGTGATTACAATAACAAACTGTTTTTTTTTTTAAAAGAGCAGGCAAAGGAGAAAGAACCCAATCATAGACAGTTACTATGGGAATAGAGAAGACTGGTTTTTATCTTCAGAGGAGGATACTGAAGCAAAAAAAGCCTCTTCTACCCAAAAGAGCAATGTCAAATGGTCACCTGCCCCCAAAAAATTCATAGAAAACTTTACAAAGACTTTAAAAATCAAATACAATAACATAAGAAATAATTAAAGAAAATTGTCCTGAAGTGTTAGAACAAGAGGGAAAAGTAGAAATAAAAAAAAATCCATGATCACCACCTGAAAGAGATCCTATGAGGAAATCCCACAGGAATATCATAGGCAAATTCTAAAACCTCCAGCTCAAGGAGAAAATAGTACAAGCAACAAGAAAAGAATAGTTCAAATATGGCAGAAGCACTGTTAGAATCACACAAGGCCTAGCAGCAGCTACACTAAAAGACTACAGGTCTTGTAGCACTATATATCAAAGAGCAAAAGAATCGAGACTGCAGCCAAAAATATCATACTCAGCAATGCTAAGCATAATCCTGAATGAAAGAAAAGGATATTCAATGTATTGACAAACTTTCAGGATTTGGCTGCAAAAAAGACCTGAAACCAATAGAAATTTTGACCCACAAGATCCAAGAGAAACATAAGGTAAACATCAAAGACTAATTACAAAGGACTCAAAAAGGACAGACTGTTTACTCAAATGTAAATCACATGTCTAAGATTGTTATTAGTAACTGGGTAGTTCAAAAGAAAGATTGGGGTAGAGCTGGGTATGAAGTGATACTAAAAAGTAAACTGTCCAGGAAAAGGTAAAAAGAGTAATTAGTTTATATAAATGAGATGTGAAAGGAAAAACTGACACAGAGGAATTAGGTGGAGGCGGAGGGTTGGTAGTTCTGGAACCCCATTCTCACTGGGAATGGGTTAAAGAGGGAACTATATATACATATATAAAAGTCTTAAATTAAGAAAGAAATAAAAGGTTAAGGGGATAGGGTTGGGGGAGAGGATAAGGAAGGGATTTCAGGACACAGGAGAGGCTAAGGGAGGACTTTTTAGTCGGGTGGGTAGGTTATGTGATAGGAGGGCAAGGTAGCAGGTAGAAGTAAAATAGAGGTATCAGGAGGGATAGGAAATAGGAGATACACACAAACATTAAATACAGAGCAGGCGTGAAGTTTATTAGGGAAAAAAGCAGGGGTTGTAATCATGATCTCAGACAAAAATTAAAGCTAAAATAAGATTTAATCAAAAGAGAAATATCTGGAAGCTACATTCTATGTCAATCAGCATTGTTTTAGACTATTTAAAATAACTAGACAGTATAAAGTTGGACTATTGCTGTGGTATAGGAAATGATGAGTTGGTGAAGTTAGAAAATTATGTAAAGACTTGGACCTATGAAGGAAGATGTTATCCGCTCTCAGAAACAGAGGACAAACAAGTATGGTATATAGATGCATATGAATGCAAATGTCTATGTATGAGTACGATTATATATATCTCTAATTATATGTATATGCCTGTTAAGTGCATACATTTATATGTACATATATGTGTATATATGTATGTGTTTGCATTACATGTATGTACATGTGAGTGTGTACATGTATATATACATGTATGTTTGTGCATGTGAATATATGTATGTGTGGGTATATAAAGCACAGAAACACCAATCTCTAATGAATACTGACGTGAACATATTCCATAAAATTTCAGCAGAGATTGTACAGCAAAACATTAAAATGATTATTCACTATGACCAGGCTGGGTTTGTGTAACTAATCTAGGGCTGAGTCAACATTAGGCAAACTCTAAACACAAACTATATTAATAACAAAAATTAAAATGACATGATTGTTTTAATAGATATAAAAAGCAGGTGATAAAACAGAACACATGTTAAAAACTAGCTAGCATGTAAGTATTGACACTTTAATATGCAAAGTCACATCTATAATAACCAGTATCTATATGATGGAAAACACTACAAACCTTCTGAGTAAGATCTCAAGTACAAGATGAGTGTTAACTGTCACCATTTTTATGTAATAAATTTCTGCAAATGCTGGCTATGGCAATAAAAAAATAAAAATAAATTGAGGGAATAAGTATAGAGAAAGAAGAAGCAAAAATATCATTATTTACATATGACATGAAATGATAATTTATTTACCAAACCCCAGAGATGCTATAAAATTCATTAAAATAATTAATTATTGCAACAGAATAGCAGAATACAAAATCAATTCACCAAATCATCAGCTATTACTAACAAAACCCAGGAGGAAGAGACAGGGGAAAACACTCAAAGTAAAAAAATCTATAATAAAACTACAATTAAAAAACCACTGCAGAATGTAGAAAATACCTGGTAGTCTGTATATCAAGACAAATTTAAGACATATGAATTGAGCTAAAAACAACTTTTATAGCAATAAATCAAGACATAGAATGAGAAATAAATTGATTGTTTACGGTTGGTCCATGCAAATGCAATAAAAACTTAATTTGCATATTTAATGCACTGTCCATACTCCAAGGAGGTTAAGGACAGGTAAAAAGGAAACATATGTTTATGAATATTATAGCAGTATTTTTTATGGTAGTAAGGAACTGGAAAACAAAAGGGGAGCCCATCAATTAGGGAATGACTGAATAAATGGTGGCATATAAATGCGAGAGTATTTTATTGTGCCATAAGAAATTATGACTATGACTGAAGCTGAGAACGTTGCTTTTAAAAGCTGATCCATATTGATATGACCATAGGATAACAATCTACGTGAGGACCCTAACAATATTATGTGAGGGGAAACAACTTGGAGCGACCTCAGAATGCTAATCAACGGAGGGAACATTCACGGCTTCAGAATACTAATAATAAAACATACTTTAAGCAAAAAGCTGACATACTAGAGGTATAAAATAATAATTCATTCTTGGATATATCTAATGTGTCAATTTATTTTTCCTACTTACACATATGTACCATGTAGGAAGGTTTCTACAAAAAGTGGGAGGGAAGGTAGGTTAGTAGATAGTTGTAAACATGAAAAAAAAGAGAACTGATAAAAAATTTTTAAATGTCGAGAAAACAGTGTGAAGGGGATACAAATAGAGCATGCTATCCACTGCTGGGGGTCATTTCCAGTCATCCTGGTCTATATCTGGCCACTGGATCCAAGTGGCTCCAGAGGATAAAGTGAGGCTGGTGACTTTGCACAGCCCTGTCGCCCTTAAATCCAATTCACTCACAAGCCATGGCATCACCTTCCTGATGTCATGCGCATCTTTGAGAACAAAGGACAAACAGCGATGACAGCTACAACACCAATGCAATGCCTCCAGCATTGGGTAGAGCAGGGCTCTTTAACCTGGGAAATGGAGTTACCAAGTTTTAATGTGTCCTTGGAGAATCACCGAGTATTCTTACAAAATGTTCTCCCAAGGTATTTATTCTATTTGTAGTAACTTACTGCTGTGAATCAGTCTTCCCAGTCCTTTCACAATCAGTTCCAAAACAATAAACCCACTAGAGGCTGAACATGCTGAGGATGACTCTTTAAGGAGCTATCCTGAGAATATAACTATTGGCTGACAAGAAACAGAATCAAGGGTCTCACTGACTGATTGTGTTCTGATAAACAGTTGATAACTTTATTATACAAAAAATGTCATGTACCGAATAAAGTTTTCTTCATGAAAATTTAATTAATCTGTTTATTGTATTTCTTGAGAGGCCCAGTGTGAAGGCATGAAATGACCTTAGCAGAAGGAGTTTCCTCCCCTGGGAGTTCCCTGAACCAATGAGATCACGGGACCAGTTCCTATCCTTGTTATTTCCTGTGTACTCAGGCATGATAAGCTCTAGAATTTCTTTCTTTCCATAATGAATAGGGAATTCAGGAAGGTTTCCTGAAAGCCAGAGGATACAGGAACCTAAAAAGACTGAAAATCTGTACTGCAGAGCCTGAGGCTGAGATGTTTCCAAGGACAACTGAAAGGTTATAATGGTATCACTTGGTGCATAAATTCTTTTTCATCATTTATTCATTCATACCTACATGTTATGTGCCCTCTCAAGCAGAGGTAGGCTGGAATAGCTGACGAGCTCTGGTCTGTAAATCAGTGGACCCTGACGCAGCCACCTGCCAGGGGCAAATTACCAAACTGAGTCTAAGTTTATTTTGTAAAATGAAAATAACAATATACATCACAGTTAAAGAAGCAGGTAGGTGGCTCAGTGGATAGAGCAGTGGGCATGGAGTCAGGAAACCTGAGTTCAAATCTAGCCTAGGACATTTATTAGTTATGTGACCCTAGGCAAGTCACTTAACGTCTGTTTGCCTGAATCCGCTGGAGAAGGAAATGGCCAACCACTTCAGCATCTTTGTCAAGAAAACCCTATGGAAAGTATGGTCCATGGATCACCAAGGGTTGGACATGACTGACTGACAAAAATACTACAGTTATCACATAGCATAGAAACAAGGGTCCAGTGAAATCACTTATATGAAAATACACTGCAGATCAGTAAGCTCCACATAAACAGACATTATTAAGATATGAGCTACGGTATAAGGGAAAGAGGGAAAATATTGCATTTCTAGGGTCAGAGGATGTGAATTTGATTCCTGCCTTATAACTCCCTGTGTGCCTTTGGGTCAAACTAATGTAACCTGTTCAGGGTTTTAGTTTCCTCTTTTGTAAAATGTAGTAATTGTACAGGTAATCTGCCTTCCAGCCCTAAATTCAGTATTATGTTAGCAAATGGTGCAGCCCTTCCTGCTTTTGTTTTGAAGTGACCCTTATAAATAGAAATGACTAAAGAGTAAAAATGATCCAGGAAAGAAGTTCAAAAAGAAATTAAGTTTGGAATATATTGAGGTTATAATGTGGAGTGTGTCTATTCTGAGGTCCCAGACTCTATGAATAAGTGACATAAAACTTCTTCCTAAAGTCCCAAAAGAAAACCCTCATTTCCACCTGTTTCTGGGAGAAAAATCCTCAGAATGCCTGGGAAAGGAAAGAGCTAGGGTTTTCTCAAGTGTGTTGGGGAGAGATAGGACAGATCCTGAGCCCACGGGAAAATGTGCCCAAGGGATTGGGGATTCCCAGAACTGCAGTAGGGATTCTTGTATTTTTTTTCCAAGTCATTGATAAAAATAAATTTTCAGGCTTCTAATTCCCCAAATGGAGGCAGCAAAGCACAGTAGATAGGAGTGTTGAGTTTGGAATCAGAGGTTTGAATCCAACCTCCAACAGCTATTAGGAGCTTCACCTCAGGTAATGTCTATGTGCCTTAGGCAACTGTCTAAGACTTAATAATTAATTAAGTTATAGATATGTTGTGATTCGATCCAGGGGAGGCAATTTTCACACCAGGAATTCCAGGCTGACAAAATCACAGATCTTAGGAGCAACTAGATAGAGTACCAGGCGTGGAGTTCCTGAGTTCAGTCCTGCCTTGGACAGCAGCTGTGTGACCCTGGGAAAGTTGCTTAATTGCTGCTTGTCTTAATTGATCTGTAGTATGGAGAGAATAACACCCCGACCTCCCAGGGTTGTTATAAGGATCAAATGAGATAACTGTAAAGCACTTAGCCCAGTACCTGGTGCATGACAAGCACTGTATAAATGGTTGCTATCGTTATTATATCATTCATATTTTTGCTAATTCTTCTAAATTCACTTCCCTAGCCCCTCTTCAACATATTTCCTAATAGTCAATATTTGCTGGCATGATTTGCTCTCTCATTCTTGATATGAATATCCTCTTCTTGGGGGCGGAGCCAAGATGGTGGAGTAGAAAGACTCACCTACGCTAGCTCTGAACCCACAGCCCATGGATTTCCTCTAAAAAGAACTCCCAACAAATTCTGGAACAGTAGAAGCTGCGCAGCAACACAGCGAAGGAGATTTCCATTCCAGAGAACCCTGAAAAACTGATCCCAAAGGTCCATCGCACACCGGATGGGAGCGGAGCCCTGCCCTGTCCTGGCGCATGGCACTGAGAGAAGCGAGCAGATCCGAGCAGGCTTTAGGGATGGAATCTCCAGCAGCTGCGAAGGTGCCTCCACCCACAGATGCACAGATCAGTGAGAGAGACGGGCTGAGAGGGGAGCAGGGTATCTCCGGGACTCGGACCCCCTAGGGAGGCAGCAGCAGAGGCAGCAGGTGGCCAGAGGCTCCCAGAGCAGGCAGGAGTTAGGCAGGAGCTCCATTACAGAAAGTCTCTGCATAAACCCCTGAGGGAACTGAGCCTGGGAGGCGGCCCTGCCCCCATCTGAGAACCTGATTTAATCTTACCCTGAATAACAGCTGGCCAGCCGCCGAAAGCCCTGAGGCTGGGGAGCAGCATTTGAATCTCAGACCCCAAGCACTAGCTGGGCAAACCCAGGCCAGGGTGGAGAGGACTCTCAGAAGTCAAGTAACTGGCTGGGAAAATGCCCAGAAAAGGGGAAAAAAAAATAAGACCATAGAAGGTTATTTTCTTGGGGAACAGCTGATTGCGCCATTACTCTCTGATGAAGAAGAACAATGCTTACCATCAGGTAAAGACATAGGAGTCAAGGCCTCTGTATCCCAAACAGCAGAAATAGATATCCAATGGGCTCATGCCATGGAAGAGCTCAAAAAGGATTTTGAAAATCAAGTCAGACAGGTGGAGGAAAAACTTGGAAAAGAAATGAGAGAGATGCAAGAAAAGCATGAAAAACGGTTCAATACCTTAATAAAGGAGACCCAAAAAAATGCTGAAGAAAATAACACCTTGAAAAGTGGGCTAACTCAATTGGCAAAAGAGGTTCAAAAAGCCAATGAGGAGAAGAATGCTTTCAAAAGCAGAATTAGCCAAGTGGAAAAAGAGGTGCAAAAGCTCACTGAAGAAAATAGTTCTCTC
>JAQQSK010016937.1:0-10275 GCA_028658325.1 Potorous gilbertii | reverse complement strand
ACATTACACTTTCTCAAATAATATGCAACAAGAAGAGATTTTTCTCCATATCTTTACTTTACTAAGAAAACTGCTCTTGCAAGTGTTTATGTGATAACAAGATTTTATATATCATAATTAATTAATCAATTTGCAGTACTTTGGAGCTTTGACAGAACACGATCCAGCACAAAAGGAATTACCAATCTTGGGGGTTTTTCCTCTGTTTAATATGAAAGGAAATAAATTCTAGAGCCCACCATACATATGACCATAAGAAATGAAATTGATATCTTTTTCCATAAAGAAAAACATACATCTCTAAGAAACTCTTCATACTCTTTTTTGGATATGTGTACTCCAGACTGGGAACTGCTACATTAAAGCATGGAATATGGTATTAGGGGGATGTAGAAACCTCATCATTATAGCAATCTCATCTATACTATTCTTACAGCAAAGACTTCTATGAAAACTTTATTTAAAAAACTTTCTACTGTAGTAATTATGCTTGAAGATACTAGATTAAATTTTACAATACATATTTTTCAAAAATTGTTTCCTTTGTTTTCATTTTTGTTTGTTCAGATTGCAATACCACATGTCTCATGAGAAAGGATCTTAGGATTTTTTTAAACCATCATATATAAAGAAATATTTTCCTTACATTGAATTATTATTATTTATTTCTAAGAATAGTTTACTTCACCCTTAAAGAATCTGCACATACGGTAAACAAATTGACTCCTTCCAGAGCAATTATTGTCATATTTGCCACAATGTAAGATGTAGAAATTCTCTTAGAATATTTTTCAATATCTTAATGAATTTTAATAAAGGTTTATCAGTTGCTTGTTATGGTGCAGAACTTTTATTAAATTCTGTGATCCATAAAACCCTTTTTTGAATGACACATAGTTTAGTTTTTCATTTAGAGGCTATAAAAGTGTTCACAAAAGTTATGTTGAAAAAAAATGATTGAAAGTGCTAAAACACTGTACAGAATATAAAATCCTTTCATAGACTTTTTATGACACATGAAACATGAGTCTTAAAGGTTTAATGTTACTGACTTTTATACAAGGCTTTTTAATTCTTGATTCCAGTTATGGTTCTGCAAATGAACTGTGACATTAAAAAGAATCAGGCTGGAACTACCCCAGCTCACTTTCCAGATGAGCTTCGACTGGCCGTGGAGGGCTCAGTATTGGAGCCACCCCGCCCACATCTGATTAACACTCACTTAGTTTGGCAGCATAGAGGAGTGATCTCGTTTGACAGATTACCTCCTACCTAAATTCATTATTAATGTTTGGGAGGGCACATAGATTATTAGTAAATATGAAGTGTGAAGGATTACTGTGCCGCAATCCTTGTTTCCTAAATGTTGTACACCATTTGCTCTTATAATTGCATTGTTGTCTTGGCAAACTATGGAGCCAATATTGTTGTCTGTCCCATTAAAATAATGGATTTTTTTTCTTTTAATCATTTATGCTCTACCTAACTGAGATTTGGAGCAAAGGTGCTGACCTGAATCTAGTACCCAAAGGGATAAATTCACTATTCATGTCATCAGGGAGTGTTTTCCAAAGAGAACTAGAAATTAATGTGTAGCATCAGCTTCAAATACCACAATCGTGGTATCTAGGAGGTAAAGAGTAGAATAATATTTAGAAAAGTAGATCCAAGGTACATGGTTGCCTAGCCTCTGAAGGATGCAAGTTGAGATCACTCAGTGGAGAGTTGTATAGTGAGCCTGAAGAAATTATAATATATCACGCACAAGAGAAATAGCATAAAGAATGTTGACCAAAAAAGGAAGATGGAAAAAATGGGTCAATCACATAATGAAAGTGGAAGACAATCAGTGACTAGTCTGCATATTCCATTAGTATACATATAATTTAAAAAGAGCACAACGAAAGTCCCTAGCATATTGGATGGATCTGGGTGGTGAATTTATGGATGGAAACAGAAAACAGTAACACGAGCTGCCTACAGCAAAACTTCAGCCTGTGGGCCACATGTGGCTCACAACTTCCCCAAGTGCAGTCCAAATAGATTAAAATTTGGGAAAATATTTAACAATATTTAACAAGATAAATATTTAATAATAAAATATTTAACAAGATAAAAATACAATAACATAAAGATAACTTTCCATTTTTAAAATTAAGTCAATAAGCAGCCCTCAGGAATCCTTAGGCATGGACTAGTGGACCTTGTTTCTATTTGTTTGATACCAATAGCCTAGAAGCAAGTAGGTAGCACAGTGTAGAGAGAGCTGGATCTGGAATCAGGAAGATCTAAGTTCAAATCTGGCCTCAGACACTTGAGAGCTGCATGACTATGGGTCACTTATTTAACTTTTGTCAAATCTCAGTTTCCTTTTCTGTAAAATGGACATAATAATAGCAAGTTTTTGGAAGGATCAAATGAGGTAATAATTGTGAAACACAGCAAATTATCTGGCACTTAATAGGTGCTTAATTAATTATTAATAATATTATAATATAATTGTTATTAATCAGTTAATAATAATTAAATACACCCAATGAATGCTTGCTTCCTCCTTTCTTTGATGCTATGTCATTTTCCATTCACTGTTTTTTGCTTTGGGAATTTTTTTTTTGGTTCATCTCTGTGATTTCATTTGTGCAGGACATCTACCTGTGAGGAAATTTCTTGTACCAAAGAAGATCAGCAACTGTTCAGTAATTTATAGTCTTAAGGAGCTGCCTTAAGCGCTGTAAGATGAAATGACTTGTCCAGAGTCATGTCACCTACATATGTCAAAGACAGGACTTGAATTCAGGTTCTCTTGACTATGAATTCAACCCTTTATAAACTACTCAAACTGTCATGTATCGAGATTACTGTTAGTCTATTTCTTAGATTGACACAGGGACACAGTCTTCAGGTTAAATGTGTCTTCATTCATTCAGTGTTCATTCAGCAAACATTTTTATGTGCCTCCCTACTATGCGCAGAAATCTGTGCTAGGTCAGTTAAACTATATAGCCCTTGCTTTTATGGAATTTACCCCTCTTGGATTCTTAGTGTAAAATTTTTATTGGAGTGAGTTAATAGCTTAGAGGGAAGGGTACTTGACCAATAACCTAGGTTTGTATCCTTACTAGCAAAATCATTAAACTTTTGGATCCTCAGCTTGTGCATCTATATAACAAGGAAGTTGATGTAGATGATCTCTATACCCCTTCCAGCTCTAATACATTTGTGAATAAGAAATTACTTGTGAAAGAAAATACAGTGTTAAAAAAATAATATAGTCAACATTTACTAAGGCAGAAGTTTTCAGCAGGACAATCCAAACTGCTAACATATTCTAAAGTGCCTTATGAAGAGCCATGACTAATTTGTTGATTTTGATAAATCAAGAATTTCTCTCCCTTCAATTTGTTTTCAATATGAAAGGGAAAATATACTGGACTTTTCAAAGCCATACACTACTTACACCAGTATACCACATTATAGATATCATGTCATCCTTGAAGAAAATTTAAATACAATAAAACCTCTATAATACAGACTCAATCTTCATTCTTGAAGGATCTGCTGATTTAGACATGTACAAAAGTCCTACTAGGGAAAAGGTTTGAAATTCTTTTGCAAATTTCCAATATTTTTATCAGAGTTTCAAAATATAGGACTTAAGAAATAAATGATTCCTTTAACATTCTCCCAATTTTCAAGTCCAGCAATTATGAAAAGATTGTTATATCTGTAATGCCTGACTATAATGAAGACCTACTATGAATTGTAAATATTTTATTAACTTACCTCATTTAACTCATTAGATTTCATTTATGACTTAGTTTATGATAAGTGTACTAACATAAAGGATATAGAAACGTATTTCTCTAGCAACATTCTTTAATCCGGACTATTCAAAAAAATGGACTGGCCTTCATCCCACTCATTAGAAATGAGTGAGGTTTTATTGAATTGCCACTGAATGATTTTTGTTTTACATGACCTTCACAGATTTCTTATGGGCCTGTTTTCCCAGAGATAAACGATGTAAAAATAAATGATTCTCTTAAAATATGGAGTTCACTAAGAGCCAGGTGCTAACAAGCAAAGAAACCACCATTCAGAATGGCTTTTGGAAGTTCTCCAGAGTCAGAGCTGCTTCTGAAGTGCATGAGCACACATCAAAAGGAAGTTCAGAAGGAAATGAAAGAGCTTTTCAGATAGGAAAGAGATTATTTTATGCAAGATTGTATTGAATCACAATACAGGCAAGACACATTAGCAAGACTTCCAGTGCTATAGATATTTTTGGAATAATGAAACATCTATAAACTTTGGAATAAAGGGGAAAGTGAAATGCATTACTCAAAATAGATGTAAATTTGTTTAAATTTTGTATGCAAATAGATGACTTTCCCAAAGATCATCTTTTCAAAGTGAGGCAGGAATCAAAATGTCACTACATCCATGCTCCCATCCCCACCAGGCTTCTGTATGGACCTCTATCCCTGTGAATACCTGAATTTTAAAGTTGTACTTAATTACTTCAAAATTTCAGTGGCTCTACAATCTTATCAATATGAGTCTCCAAATATGCATATAATCTGTCCACACCTGTCCATCCTGTGTGTTAATCCATGTCCTTCAGAAATTATCTGTCATTGAGGTCCAACCAATGTTCTAGGTGCTTTCCTTAGCATTTCAATAGAGCATACCAACTATCTGTTAATTATACCATCCCCTTGCTACATGATTGGTCTATCTTTTTTCTACCATATATTCTTCTAATAGCATCTTTTAAGTCATTTTTCCCATGCAATTTCCCATTTATAATATGTTAAAGCCACTATAGTTAGTACTCAATTACTTTGCCCCAACAAGTCAAGATTGGAGCAACATGTAGACTACCTCTCCACTGAATAGGGACTCCATTCTTCTAAATCCATTAATAATGTCAAAGAAGACCACTAAGTAGACCTTTGGAACCACTGAATGTCATCAGGTAACAGAATAAGAAATCTTTCCATAATTCAGGAAGGAGAATAAATAGCTTAGCGTAAAAATATAAAACCATACACAAATAACAGATTCCCTAAAACTTAGATTAGACCAAACATAAATTAATGATCTTATAAAAAATAAGAATTATTAAAACAAAGTCAAATATTTGGGGAAAGAGTGAAGAAAATATAAGCTATCTTATTTCATTACCTAAAAAACAGTTCGAGGAGAGGTGATTTAAAAATCATGAGACTAGCAAAAATGAGCCTAGATATAATATTTCTAGAAATTATGAATGAAAACTTCCTAGATCTATTTAGAACTACAGGGGAAAATGAAAAAGAAAAAATCCACCAGTCATCTCCTGAAGTTTCAAAATGAAAGTTTCCATCAAGTACCAAGGAGTCTCAATCAAGATCACGCAAGATTTAGCAGCTACGAGAAAAGGACAGGAGAACTTGGAATATGAAGTCCAAAAAGCAAAAGACAGAAAGCTTACAACCAAGAATAATTTATCCTGAAAAACTGAATGTAATTCTATATGGAGGAAATGAACTTTTAATAAAATAGAAGACTTCCAAGCATGGATGACAAGACCAGAGTAAGGAGAAAATTTGAAATACAAACACAGAAGCCAATAAAAACACTACAAGGTAAATATAAATAAGTATTCAAAATAACCTATGCAAAAATGAGGTATTTATATCCTAATAGGTAAAGATAAAAGAGGAAGTTTAATAAGACAGAGACTCTGGAGTGTTTTCCTTGGTTTAGATGATGTTAATAGAATAAAAAGAAAGGGAGGAGAAAAGGAATAGACTAGGGATAAAAATAACAAGGAAGGGTGGAGAAAATTACTTCATACAATCAAGTGGACTAGATGATTATTTTATTTTTTGTCCTTCATTTTTGAAGAGGACCCCTGACATGATAGGTGATATCTCTACTTGTGCATGAATTGGATTTGTGAGGCAGAGCTACACAAAATCATCAGCCTCTCTCCTCCTAAGTCATTGAAGTCCAGTGGCAGGACAAAAGTCAAGATGCCTGGTGATGGCCTGGGATGCCATGGATGACCTTGGGGTCTTCAGTGTCTGACCAGACCCTAAGCACTTTACAGCGCCTCTTTCAGCAACCTTCATGGCCATTGGAACAAACTGTCCTCATCTGCCCATTCCACCAGGGGAAGTCTTCAAATGCCTGGTGGTAGGCATCACCCTTCCCAATAGGTGTAAGGCAGTTTGGTTACCTTCAGCCTGGCTTAGGCCATCTGCCATAAAGGTTTTACCATGGTGTGGCTGCTGTACATGCTACAACTTCTTGGAGCCACAGATGAAAGTTGGGTGACCAGTTGGACACCGAAGGTGAATGAGCAATCCTGAAAAGGCCTCATGAAGACAGGGACAGTTTCAGAGAAGTTGGGGGAGATCTGTAGGAGGGGCTGCGGAGTAAAGTGAGTGGCACCAGAAAAACTCACCCAATAACAATATCCAATAAAATAACTTTGAAAGACTTAAGAACTCTGATCAATCCAATAAACTGAAAATGCCTGAAGATGACTGAAGATGAACCATGCTACCCTACTCCATGACAAAGAAGTGATGTACTCAGGGTGGGTAATGAGACATGCATAGCCATTCCAAGAATTTGCTTTGCTGGACTATGTGTATATGTTGAAAGGATTTTTTTCTTTCACTAAGGAAAAGAAAGGTGGAAAGGAGAGAAAATAAATGTTAATTTTTTTAAAAAATTAAAATAATTTATACAAAATCTTTCACAATGTACCTACTCCTTATCTTGTGGCTATGGCAGGTTCTCGACTCTGTAGCCATGTTTAGTGAGTAAGAGCCCTGTCCCAACTTTTCATTTTCAGTGCAACAGAGTGAGGTGTTCAAGATTAGCAGACATGGATAAGCCACAATCTGTATTACAGATCTCATTACATTATTTTAATCTACCCCAGATTCATTCGTCTTCCAAATTTCACTGCATTTGTTGAAGTCGCCACTATGTTTATAGTCTCTCATGTTTTTTGGTACTGAGCCTGATGCAGGCAAATCCTCTGCTAACTTGGGTTTGACCTTGAAATAAAATGAGATATTCGTTGATCATTTAACAGTTAACAAACAGGGATTTCCTTAGCCAAAGCATAATGATACTAAACCAGAATAGGCATCGAGGATACCTTTAATTGATTCAGCTCAGTAAAGTTCTCTTGACTGACTGTGTCACCAAGGCAATATTCACAGCACTGACAGCAACTGTGAAAATGCCAGCAGAGTTCTGAATCACAAGTATAACAGATTCTCCATATAGAATGCAGAAGAAAAGCATTTATTCAGACCCTAGTACGCCAAATCCCAACACCAGAAAGTCAAATCTGTCATAGTAACCAAGAAGTCACTACGCATTAGCACTGCAGGGGACAACACCTGCCTTAAGCCTTCCCTCTGTTGGGCTTCTCACAAACAAGTTCCCTTAAACAAATCACAGATGGACTCCCTTAAACAAGATCACAAACAACCTCTCTCACTCATGCTAGTTGCGGCCCCACCTGCCTGCTTTCTCTGTCCTTCCCAGTTCTGACTAGTCTGAATCACTTCCTGCTCTACCTATTCAGCAAACTCCTCCCACCACAGGTTCTATGTGACTCAGACTTCCATGTGACCCAGACAGGTCATACCCCTATCAATGTATGGGAAATAGCTTCACATTTAAATTACCATTACACTATCCACCAGTTAACCATTAGAGGGCCACTTGGCATACATTATTATAATCTATATAATTATTAGTGTAGGAGTATATGTATATATTCTAGAAATAAAAAAATATACATACACTGGAGGTTTTGCTGTTCAAAACTCTTACTGATGAGATAAGCAACTAATGATGAGAGCAGCTAGATGGTACAATAGATAGAGTGCTACACCTGGAATCAGGAAGATCTGAGTTCAAATCCAGCCTCAGACACTTACTAGCTGACCCTGGACACATCACTTTACTCTGTTTGCCTCAGTTTCCTCATCTGTAAAATGAATTGAAGAAGGAAATGGCAAATCACTCTATTATCTTTGCAAGAAAATCCAAAAAGGGTCACAAAAGGCATACATAATTGAAAATGACTAAACAACAGTCAATGAAAAAAATTAAAGAATATTTAGGGGAGCCCTAAGGCTTCAGATACTTCCTGCTTACTCTATCCAACAAAAAAAGAGGCAAAGTTTGATTAAGTCCAGCTAGAAGGGAAGGAGAAGATCTTTTCTCCTTGATATACTGGGGTAGGGAGTACATAGTTTCATCTATCCTGAAGGAAAGAGAGACTGAAGTCCAAAGATTGATCACTTATATATATATACAATGAGAAAAGTAAAGAAAACTGGCAATCTCAGGGACACGTCCATAAGCAAAGAAAAGAGCCAGAATGTGAATGACAGAGGAACAGAAATAAAAAAGGCTAGTACACCAAAAATTTCAAGGAGAAAACCCTAAATAAAAGCAAGCAAATGAAAAAAGAGGAGCCCAAAATCAGAAGGAAGGATAAAAACAAAATCTTCAAAGAGAATACAAAGCTCTATTAACAAATACCACAACATAGAGAGATATAGGAATGTGAACCAATGCCTAATGAAATATAAATCTATGGACTCTAAAGAGAACACTGAATAATAATGAAAAAATAAAACTTATAAATGTTTGAAAGAGAAATGAAATTCATAAAATAAAAAATTAGAATGTCAGAACATATAGGTTTCAATAAAAAAAATTTAAATTCAGTAGATTAAAAAGAAATGAATCTACACTGAAGAAATTCTCTAAAGAAGCAAAAGGGAAGTTAATAGAGCAAAACAGAAAAATAAAGTAATGCCCTTGTGATGTAATTCCTTGATTTCTATTTGTAGTTTAAAAGACCTATAAGGAAAATTAGTCTGCAAATTTCACAAAATAAATTCTCTCATTTAAATTTCCCATATTCAAAAGCAACGAATTTATACTCCTGCATAACTTTGTTTGAAGATCTAATTATCAATATAAAGAAAGGATTAAAACATGAAAACACATACTCACCAAAATTAACATCTACAAATATTTATTAAGCACATGTTATGTCCTGTAGCACTGGGGATACAAAGAAGGCAGAAACACAGCCTGTGACCTCAAAGAGATCATTTTCTAATGAGAGAGACAATATATGCAAGCCATTATATACCTACAAGATATTTATAGTGTAAATAGGAGGTAATCTGAGAGGGGAAGGGACTGTATCAGGGAGGTGGGGAAGAACTAAGAAAAGTTTCCCCTTGAAAAGGGATAATTTAAATGAGCCTTGAAGAAAGTTAGGGAAACCAAGAGGTAGAAACTATAAACCAAAACCTTCCAAGCATGAGGAACAACTAATGCAAATATAGTTAAAGAGATAGAATGTCATCTGTGAGCAACTGCAAGGGGACAAGTGTCGATGGTCCATAGAGCCATAGAGGGCAGTGAAATAAGAAAAACTAAAAGAAAAATTTATACCATAACATGATATCATAAAAATAAACACTATTCAGGATTTATATAAGATAATGAACAGAACCAGGAGAACAAATTACATAGCATTGTTGTTTTTTAGTCAGTTTTCAGTATGTCTGACCCAATTTGGGGTTTTCTTGGCAAAGATACTTCTGTGGTTCACCATTCCCTTGTCCAGATCTTTCTACAGATGAGGAAACTTAGCCAAACAAAGTTAAGTGACTTGCCCAGGGTCATGCAACTAGTAAGTGTCTAAGGCCAGATTTGAACTCACAAAGATGAGCCTTCCTCACTCCAGGCCCAGCACTCTATGAAGAATATAATTCTATGGACTCTAAAGAGAACATTGATCAATAATGAAAAAATAAAGCCCATAATGGTTTAAAAGAGAAATGAAATTCATAAAATTGAAAATTAATAGAGAATATAGGTCAAAACAAGTCCTAATTTATATAGTGGGGACATTATAAAACAACCTAGAGAGGGCAGAGTCAAGATGGCAGAAAAGAAAGACTCACTTATGCTAGCTCCGAACCCACAGCACATGGATTTCCTCTAAAAAGAACTCCCAACAAATTCTGGAAGAGTGGAAGCTGTGCAGCAACACAGTGAAGGAGATTTCTGTTCCAGAGAGCCCTGAAAAACCGACCCCAAGGGTCCATCACACACTGGACGGGAGTGGAACCCAGCCCTGCCCTGGCTGCACTACACAGAGAGAAACAGATCCAAGCAGGCTTCAGGGATGGAATCTCCAGCAGCCACGAAGTTTCTTCCACCCACAAA
>JAQQSK010016936.1:0-10276 GCA_028658325.1 Potorous gilbertii | reverse complement strand
CTAATTAATAAGAAAGAGTTGGAGTAAAAAGGTTGAGTGGCAAGGAAATGTCAGTTAGAGCATGATCAAGTTCTAAAGAAAATCCAAAGCTATCTATTTCAAGGCGAAGGTCCAAAGACAGATATCTAAGACTGCAGATTAGACCTAGAATATCGAAGTAATCTTAGTAATTACCGAGCCAATGGAAACAATTGGAAGCCTCTTTAAATGGAGAAACAGTTGAACAAGTAGCCATATGTGACAGTGTGAATGATTTCTAACATTCACATCATAGGAAGTAAAGACTGAGCAAGATCCCCACATGTGAGTGTTCATTTCTCTTCTGTGAATTTGACCCCAATCTCATTACTGCCACAACACAGACTGTGGACCTGGAAGCTGATGACTATGGAGGGGAAGTGGTTTGCCTGAGGTCACACAGACAGAAATAGCAAAGCCAAGACTCAAACCAAGCACCCAAAACTCCACGTACGATGATAACTCCCAGTCTTTCCACTTCACTGTGCTAACATCTTATTGCCAAGCCCATTTTATCATTATTTGCTTCTGATTTTGTCTTGCTATCCATTTGTGAACTATGCTATTCTGAGCATAGAAATTTATGTTACTGTAGGCATAGTAGAAAATGAAATATTAACTGGAAGCTGTCCTCAAGGACCTTTCAGTCCAAATGAGAAAGAGAATACACTCACATATATACATATACAAGAGTCATTGCTACAATACTGTAGTCTCTCCTCACTGTGGAATCACTTCCTAAGTGAACCCACTTTATAAATGAGTCTTTTCAGCAATAACTAAAACTATTGGTCTGAATGCCCTAGTCTTCCAGGGTGAGTAGTGTTATAATGAATTCTACTGTATAAACTCCAGTGATTAAAACCTACATGGCACTGAACCAGCTATAAGGATTCTGGGGTAATGCACAAGAAAGTTAGCAGACAATGTGCTGGTAGGACTGAACCCAAGTTCAACTGAATCTAAGGGATATATTTGGAAAATTTTAGTATAGGAAAAGTGCCTCAAACTGAGTTTTCAACAGGTGGGAGGGAAAAGAGGAAGAGAAATGCGATGAACAGCATGAGTAATGTTCTAGTACTAAGAGATAGAAGAATTTAGCATCAAGGAGAGACTCCCTCATTTTTACAGATAAGGAAATTGAGGTACAGAGAAGTTAATTGACTTCTGAGGCAATAAGAGGTTAACTTCAAGGTCACATAGTAGACATCTGAATATTGTATTTTGAACAAACATGAGTAGATGCAGTGCTGAGAAATGAAAAATGCTAGTTGCTGAATTAAGGGATTAAGTAGACAATTGTGAAAAAGGTCTTAAAGTACATGGTCCCCTTTCCCTCCTTCTCCCCTGATCCTCCTTCTGCACTCTGGAAAACTACAGTGTCTTTTTTTCCGACATGATAACTTCATATATTTGAAAATGCTTGTGTTTCATTGTAAATCTTTCCTTCTCAGGCTAAATATCCCCAGGTCCTTATGGCATTCCATATATGACATGGTATCCATACCTATTACCAGCCTGCTTGCCTTTCCAGGATAAGCTCCAGTTGTGAGGGTCCCTCTTAAAAAACATAATATTCCAAATGTGAATTGTCCAGTGTGGAGGGCAACTTTATGCTGTGCACTTTACTTTTATTCAAGAATCCTAAGGTGATGTTCACTTATGTTTTGGCAACTATGTTTTGATAAATATATAGGTAGATAGTTATAGATATACATTCTATGTTTCATGTTGAGACAAGATACTAAAAATTTAAATATTTTCCCTGCGAACTCCTGTTAAGTCAAGTGAATATCCTCCACCTTTTATTTTACCATTCGTTTTTTGAACCTAAGCAAGGACTTTACCTTCATCGCTAAAATGTCTTCTGTTAGTTTTGATTCATTAATCTACCCTAAGAAATTTTTGGATTATAATTCTGTCACCTTACACATTGATATCTCTGCCAGACTTATCTGTAGTTTTTCTTTTTGAAAAACTGTTCATTATTGCTGAGGGAAAAAAATTGAAGGTAAGGGCTTTTTGGAAATCATATTTCATTGCATTTATGTGAGCTACAGCTATTTAAGTAATCCTGTAGTTATGATCCCTATGCCTTTAAAAATAATTAGTTTGTGATGGAGATGAAAGCCTGACAAAGCACTGACATGTCTGTGCATTTATGGGATTTTCCAGTTGGTATGGTAATTCAGCTTGCATAAGAGGGAAAAAAACCTGATAAGATTGAAAGTTTAAATTAAAACTTTTCTTTTGAAAGCTTGCTTATGTATGCCTATATCTGATAAAATGCAGCCACACGTTAGGCTCCTGGTTATCCTGGTTATCCTTCAGGATCTCTCCTGTGTTTCTGTTTCAAATCACCTCTACTTTGTTTTCAGTTTTGATTCAGTTGGTCAACTCTTCCTTCCTCATAAAACCATATCTATAGCATGGTATTGCAATATATACATGATGTAGACTTATGCTGAAGAAAACAAATTAAAGCCTTATTTAATCAGAATGGCTAGGAGCCCCAAATTCTGGTTACTTGGGCTTCTGGTCATGAAATGACAGAACCTTGGGGTCCAAAGAAACCATATCTGAACAGAAATCATCATAGCAGCTGGTCATACAGACTCTGCTGGAAGACTTCTAGGAGAAGCCTCCCAAGTGTACCACTGAAAACCCGTTGTATTTTTGAGATCAGATTGTTAGGAAACTGTCCCTTATATCATGACTCAATTTACCTCTCTGCAGCTGCCACCTCTGGTCACTATTTCTGGCTTTTGGGGTCAAACAAAGCAAATGTAACCTTTCTTTCACATGTTATTTTGGTTCCAACCTATAATTCCATTGATATATGGAACTTCAGGTAGGGGAACTCTTAGTAAGGAAATTCTCTCTACCAATGTGAATGAATGAATGAATAACACTTGTTAAGCATTTAAATGTGCTAAGCAGAGAGGATAAAAAAAAGAAAAAAAAAAGGTCAGACAGTGCCTTCTCTTGAGGAGCTCAATTTGACATTGAGTAGAAAGCTTTGCTATTCCAAAGGATCTTGGGTTCAGGGTTACCTCTAATGGGATCTGAGGAAAGATGGCGGTCAAAGTAGTGACCTTGCTGCTTTACCTAGGCCAACTTCCCTATCCTCTGAGTGACAACTGGTTGGCAGTTGGTGGCGATAACTAGCCCTTTCTCCACAGGACTTCGCTGGGAGTACTGGACTGAAAGGAGGACTGGTGGTCAGATTGACAACTCTTCTGCAATTTAAGGTCTTAGAGAGTTGTTGGGAGGAAATGATAAGAAATTATTTCCTAAAACCTTAAATTGCCAAATTTAAATTATCCCCACCAGCTGCTAATCAGTTGACACCCAGAGAATAGGGAAGCCTCCCTAGGTAAAGCAGCAAGGCCACCACTTGGACCGCCATCTTTCCTCAGACCCCATTATAGGTAGCCCAGGATCCCTGAACCCCAAAATATTGTGTATTCAGTTCTGAGAGTCACATTTACAAAAGATATTGATGAACTGGAGAGTGTTGAGAGGAGGGAACCCAGAATAGAAAATGACCTGAATATCAAGCCATATGAGAATGAGTCAAAGTAAATGAGCATGTTTAGGCTGAAGAAGAGTTGGAGGTATGGACCTATATGAAGTTGTGGATCCACAGTGACATGATAGTTATCTTCAAGTATTTGAAGGTCTGTCACATGGAAGAGAAAACAGACTTTTATTCTTGACTGAAGGAGGAGAAATGGAGAAAATGGTTGAAAATTGAAAAGAAGCAGATTTAAGCATGATGTGAGGAAGAACTTCTTACTGATTAGAGCTATTCAAAAACTGAAAGGGGCTACTTCAGGAAACCATGCATTTCCCTATGCTGGAGACCTTTAAGTAAAGTCTGGATGACCGTTTGTTATATCTCTGTAGGGGGATTTGTGCTCAGAATTTGAATGAGATGTTCTATGATAGTTCTTTCAACCTTGATATTCTTTGATTAGATAATCTCAAAGGTCCCTTGCAGCTTTAAATCATATTATCCCAGGAAGATCCATTAAGATTGAACATCAGTTATGGCAGTTCCCTACCATAACTGTCTCAAGTCTATGCAGGAGATAGAGCTAAGTGTATGCATGATCTGGAAGTTGTTTTATTGACCAATTCTTTGCTACATGCTTCTTTTCTTGTCATTGGCATCTTTCTATTAAATGTGGACTGCATGATTGAAGCATACCTTAGAAAAAACTTTATTATTGTTTTTTGGTCTGTGTTTTCTTTTACAACATGGCTAATATGGAAATATGTTTTGCATGACTGCATATGTGTAATCTATATCAAATGGTTTGCCCTCTGAAGGACAGGGAGAGGAAAAAGAGAGAGAATTTGAGTTTAAAATTTTAAAAAATGTTTTAAAATCTTGTTTACATGTAATTGAGGAAAATAAATATAAATAAATAAATATGGACTGCATGAAGTCCCTTTTAAAATTGTCCTTAGAGATTTGATTCCAAGTCTTGAAAAAAATGTTTTCTAACAATAGAGTAAAAGCTGTGTCTTACTGCAGTAATCATGGAGAGCTTTATTACCATTTCATCTCACTGTGCCAGAGGAAACAAGTCATTACATAGGAATGATCCTCATCAGCTGTGAAACACATCTCTTCCGTAAAGGAAAGCACTGGACAAGAGAGGATGTGAACTTTGGTGTGATTATTTTTTTAGTAAATGGAAATTTTTGACTATCAATGTGCTTTTGTGAACCACGCATTAGCAATGAAATTTTTTGGGTGTATTTGCTGAAGAGGTAGGTCACTGGGATAATCTTATTCAGTAGGAAAAAATTGATTCTAAAAAAGCAATCTACTCCTTATTTTGTAAAATAGGTTTTACTAATGTCTTTTGTTTTTAAGACAGTCGTTTCCTGCTTGGACCCCTTTCCAGATCGTACCCTTTCCTGTGCCAAAGAAAACAAGCAAAAAATCCATATCAGAGAAAGTGTCAGATAATGTATATGATACTCTGTCCTTGTAACCCCTGACTTGTCTCATATAAAGAAAGAGGTTTCATTTGGTACCTGTCTTGCAGGATTTCCATGGATTTTTCCATTGTTCAGAGTTCAACTAATAAACTGCACATTAACATTACTATAGTCACTATATATGTATACATATATACACATACACATATATGGATATATATATGTGTGTGTATATGTGTGTGTAGCTTTCTTAGTCTCTTGATTTTACTCTGCGTCGGTTCATGCAAATCTTTCTTTGTTTTTCTAAATTACTTATATGCCTCATACTGCACAATAATACCTTATTTACATTTTTATACCACCATTTTCCAACCATTCCGTAATCCATGGACCTCCATTTTATTTCCTTTTTTTTGCTACCACAAGGAGTATTGCTGTGAATATTTTGGCATATACTAGATCCTTTTGTTCTACCTTTGACTTCTTTTTGACTATGTCTATTAGTGGGATTACAGTGTCAAAGGGGAAATGGAAAATATAATTAATTATGCTTCTTGAGTAATTCCAAATTGAAATCCAGAAAGGATGGCTCACTTTTCAGCTCTATCAATAGTGGATCAGTGTGTCTGTTTCCTAATTATCCCTTCAGCAATGACTATTCGCCTCTTTTCTCACCTTTGCTACTTTGCATGGTGTAAAATAGAACTTCCAAGTTGTTTTAGCTTCCATTTCTCTATTACTGATTTTTCATGTGGCCATTTAGGGTTTGGAGTCTTTTTGAAAACTATTCTTCATATCCTTTGACTATTTTAATTTTGGGAAATTGGCATTTATGTTATAAATCTGTGTCAATTGTCTGAATATTTTAGATATTAGATTTTTAAGGATGATATTTGACATATTTTCCACTACTTTTTCTCTTCTTCCTATTTATCTTTTATGTAGCTTGTTTGTACATATTTTGTTTATTTGTTATCTGACCCATTATTAGATTGTGAGCTCCTTGAGGGCAGGAACAGATGGTCTTTTGATTCTTCTTATATCCCTACTGCTTAGCACAGTGCCTGGTGCACAGTAGATCCTTAAAATACGTTTATTGATTGTGTATTTTTATAAGCCTCATGTATATCTTGGTAGGTTCATTTCTAGAAGATCTCTTATTGTTTTTTCCTAGTTTTTCTGGGTAACATATACTTTTTAATTCAAGTTTATAAATCTCATTGTACAATCAATAACACATCCATTAACATACATACATTCACTGATACAAGTATGCTTACACAACATGTCATAATTGGAGTTCTTTCTGCTCAACACAAAAGTTACCTTATGAAAGTCATCTGTTCATTTTTTCCCTTGCTTACTGTTTGACTTAAAAAAAAAACATTATTTAATATTCTTTTCTTTTTTTAATTGAATTCCAAATTCTCTTCCTCCCTCCCATCTTTTCCCCACCCACTGGGAAGATAAGCAAAATGATGTCAATTATACATGTGAAATCATGCAAAACATTTCCATATCAGCCATTACCCCCCCCAAAAGCCATAAAAATAAATAAAGTAAGAAAATTATGCTCCATTTTACAGTCAGAATTCATCACTTCTTTCTCTGGAGATGGAGAGGATTTTTTTCATCAAAGCCTTTGGAATTGTCTTAGATTATTGTATTGATCAGAGTAGTCAAGTCCTTCACAGTTGGTCATCATCATAACATTACTCTTCCTGTCCACAATGAACTCCCAGTTCTCACTTCATTTTGCATCAGTTCACATAGGTCTTGTCCTGGTTTTTTTGAACACCCCCTCCCCCCATCATTTCTTATAACATGATAGTACTCCATTATAATCATATGCTGCAACTTGTTCAAGCATTCCCCAATTGATGAGCAGCCCCTCAATTTCCAATTCTTTGACACCACAAAAAAAGCTGCTATAAATATTTCGGCACATTCCCCTTTCCCTTTGTCTTTCATCTCTTTGGAATATAAACCTAGTAGTGGTATTGCTGAGTCCAAAGGTATACACAGTTTTACAGTTCTTCGGGTATATTTCCAAATTTTATCTGTACTTTTGGTAGTGGAGGTGATAAGACAACACTGGTTCAATGTTCATTACTTAAGACAACGTGTGAGAGTTTAATGTTCATGACTATCTTTAACTCTTTCCATCCTGTATTCTGTCCCAAGAATTGGAGTCTTCTTGAGGGCCAGTGGTTTTGTTTTTGTGTTTGTATCTACAATTAAATTGGAAAAGAGAAGTAGAAGGGGAATTGGAGAGAAGGAGGAGAAAAAGAAAGTCCATAGATTTATAGCTATAAGGGACCTTAGAAGACCCCTTGTTTTACAGTTGAGAAAACTGAGGCAAGAGAGTTTAACTGACTTATCCAGGGTCACAAAGCTAGTAAATTTCTAAAGAAGGCTTTGAGCTCAAGTCTTCCAAGTCCAAGTCTGGAGTCCCATCCACCATGTCATGCTGCCTGTCAAAAATCACTTGTTTTGCTCAGAGATCATACCTGGGCCAATTGCTTGAAAAGTATCTATGCTTATTATTCTTCTACCAACAGGATTAAGGGAAATAATATAGGAAGGTAGAGTGAGGAAGGAATACATTACGTGCTCACTCACACATACACACACACACACATTTTATAGGGAAAAGAGCACACACACACACACACACACACACACACACACACACACACATTTTATAGGGAAAAGAGCTTTGGACTATGAACCAGAAAACTTGAGTTCAAATCTACACTCCCCTAGCCTTGGACAGGTAGCCTACTCTTTGTCTCTAGTGTCTTCTGTAGAATGAAATAGATGGTCCAGATAATGTCCAAAGCCCTTTCCAGTGTTAAGGATCTATGACATGACTAGTGAAGGCAATAAAGAACCTTCATTTAAAAAGAGAAAAGTGTTTGTAAGGCTCAAAGTTGGTCAATGGGAAGCTGGTTGAAAAGCTGTGTACCAGGAAGGCTTAAGGAAAGATCATACAGGGGACTGGTACTTGGAGTTGGGAGTGGGACTAACAGTGGATTAGGAAAACAGACAAGACTTCCAGAGCTGGATTGATCAAGGCAGAGTGGGTAGGAGAAAAAACTCCAGCTAGCAGCAAGACTTGGTCACTGAGACCACCTTAGGGTCCATCCAGGAAGCTTTTCATCTGTGTCCAGGTACTGATCCCAGTACAATATAACCTTCAGGGCAATAACTTGCTACACCTAATAAACTGAAAATTGGATATGCACGAATACTGGTGACATCTGCGGATGGTTTTCTAGATGAGCATTTCAGGAGGGCAGGCAAACAACCAGCCTAGATTGTCAGGTGCTAATCAGAAGGAAAGAGATTACCTAGAAACCGTATATAAAGGTTTTCTTTCTCTTCCTCAAGGACCATGGTAGAGGAAAAGGCATAACTGATAGGGGATGGGGGTGGAGGATTGAACCATAGTATGGAACTAAGAAGAAAAATTAGGCATATATGCTAAGCCAGATAAGCTTGAACTCTGAGACTGAGCTGTATAATTACAAATTGCATGCCATGCCACCAAAATCAGCAAAAATTAGCAAAAAAAAAAAAATTAGCAAAATGTAGCAAAGTAAATTGTGTGGCTGAGAACATTGTGATGTTTGTTCTGTTGTGAGACTGGACTGCCAAACCCCACCAGTGACTGACTGGGAAGCTTTGACCTGCTCTGTTTCTACTCTGGGTTGCTTCACCTCCCCTTAGGCAGCCTGGTTGTTCTCTGCTTCTGTGGGCTCTCCATAGTGGGGCAAGCTTGGTGTCATCACCCATTTGGCTTTAGCTCTCTGCTATTCACAACTTCAAAAGTCATAGGATCCAGCAGCCACAGCTTCCTCAGTACTAGAAATTACTGCCTTGTGTCACCATACTTAGTGAATAATGTGCCATGGATGACTTAATTTGGAGAAGGGTATGGAAACAGTATGGGGTAGGCTATAGTACTAACAGATATTGAAAGAGGAGAATCCACTTAATGACTTGGGTTAGGAATGTCTAAGTGACCAGGGGTGTGTTTGGGGAGCTTGGTATTTAAGCCTTGGAATGGGTTTTGTAAGACGTTAAAAGCAATTTAAAAGTATACATACATACACATCTTTTACTTCTAATTCTGTGTGATGCAGATATGGGAGTTATTTCCCCTCATTTGAGTGTGTGTGAATGTGTGTGTGTGAGAGAGAGAGAGAGAGACAGACAGAGACAGAGAGAGAGAGAGAGAGAGAGAGAGAGATCTCCCTTCCCCCTGCCCCAGTTCATCTTTTGCTAACTGTGAATCATGGCTCATGGTTAGCAAATTCTATATAAGAATTTGCAAAATCCTTTGTAAAGAGCTTTGGCTATTGCATAGCCCCCGTCCTAAAAGCTCTATCAGAGGCAAAATACTCTGTTTAAAAAGGTACCAAATCCAAGATGGAGGGAATGTTATAATGGGATATGTATCTAGCTTATGTGTGATTCTGCTGCTTGCTCTTGAGTGGAAGGAGAAAACTTGAATCTATGAGCAGTTCCAGGATAATATTACCAGAAAGTAATCTTCTCTGCCTTATCAGACTGATTAATCAAATAATTTAAACAAATTAAGTTGCTATTACTCCAGGTTTTCCATCCCTACAAAAAGAATCTGTTCATGAGCTTAAACATCTGTCATTTTTGATGCATTTATAGTTTATTCTTGAAAGTCTTCATTTCATCTTAAAGATTTCTAGGTGAAGAAAAAGTGCTGAAAATCGGTTATTTGGTTATCATGATCATAACTCAAAAAAAGGGTTAGTGTTAACTGGCACATTCAAGCTATATGTGTATATGTTTGTTAAATCAGTGAGTTAATCCTTGAACCAAATGTACATATATTTTGGCAAAAATCCTTTATTCCCCTCAAATGATTGTTTCTCTGTGATTGTAACAAAATAATTTTTTTAATATAAATTTAACTTTTTGCATTCATTTTCACAAAATTTTGGGATCCAAAATTTTCTCCCCATTTGTCTCCTCCCCCCACCACAGTACACTGAGCATTCTAATTTCCCCTATCACCAATCTGCCCTCTCTTCTATCATACCTCCCTTCTCTTCTGTCCTGAAGGGACAGATAACTTTCTATTCCCCATTACCTGTATTTCTTATTTCCTAGTATCAAGAACAATACTCAACAGTTGTTCCTAAAACTTTGAGTTCCAACTTCTCCCCCTCCCTCCCTCCCCACCCATTCCCTTTGGGAAGGCAGGCAATTCAATATAGGCCATATCTGTGTAGTTTTGCAATCGTCGTGTTGTGTAAGG
>JAQQSK010016935.1:0-10276 GCA_028658325.1 Potorous gilbertii | reverse complement strand
GTACAAATTATACAATTGGATATAAAAGGAAATGAGATTATTCAGGTAACGTTGATTGAGAGCTTCAACATCAGTTGAAATTGAATCGTAACGTGGTAGGCAGTAGGCAAAAAAAAATGTATTTAGCACTTTACGGTTTACAAATAACTTTACAAATATTGTTTCACTTTCTTCTCACTGCTATCCTTGAAAGCAGGTGCTATCATTATTCTCGTTTTACAAACAAGGAAACTGAGGCACCGAGTGGTTAAGTGACTTTTTAAGAGTCACATAGCTAACAAGTGTCTGAGGTCAGATATGAACTCAGGTCTTCCTGACTCCAGGTCTGGTACTTTTCCAGCTAGTAGATCCATGATAGACTCTTAAGCAGGGTATTGATTATCGATATGCACATAGAATAGAATAGGTGAGCTGACATGCTCAGACACGCTGGCCCATGCTCAATAAGACTGATAGGATGAAAGTTGTTGTTGGGAGATGCTGAGCAGCAGAATGCCAGACAAACCTAAAAAGAGGAAGCTTGAAAGCAGGAAGGAATTTTATGGGATTATTGTGATAAAGAGGATAAGAAAAGTCAAAATGAAATAAATGCTTGACCCAAAGATTTTTCTTATAAATCTAGGACAAAAAATAGAAAAGCATTCCAGTTGGGATGTATAAAATTCCAGAAGAACAAGCCATCTTCTGTGACTAAAATACAAATGATCACAACTGTTTTTACTCAAGCTACCTGAATTAAATTTCAAAGTATAGGATTGAGGAGGAGGAAAGAGATGGCATGTAATCAGGTTCAAAGACAAAACACGCTTCATACATTTTAAGTACAATTTGTCCATGGAGGGATTAGTGGACATTTTGTCAGAACTGAATTTGAACCAAGCTCACAGATTGTGTTAGGCTACCAAAGTCCACTTCTATACTGGTTTATAGAAATTGTATTAAGCAAAGAGGGTGAAGGGTCAAATATAAGACAGCAGAAAGCAGGAAATCAGACTTCAGTAGTTTAAACAGAAAAGGTTCTTCTGAACCATGCTACTGGATAGGGATTTATATGGACACCCACACCTACATTACCTACTTATAGCAATATTTCCATCATAAGACGAGTCTATTTACTTGGCTCACAAATATAATTAATACATAGTTTATATTCTTACTGGAAACATTAATATTGAGCCCAGTTATAATAGGCTATTTACTTAGGTAGAGGCAGTTAAAACAATAGTCAGATTTGCCATTTGGAAGACATGGATGCCAAGCCTCCTTCTGACACTCGTTTCTTCACTGGTAAAAGGAAGGTTGTAGCATGTATAGGACTTTTTTCAGTCTTGTTGTGAGGTCAAATAAGAAAATGTATTCAAAACATTTATTAGAAGTCAAATGAACATATGAAAACAAACACAGGAAGCACAGTGCTGATTTAGCTACTAATTTGAAGGTGGGGCTAGGGGAGGTGTTCTTTTACCTCTATAGATCTGTGATGTCCTGAGCTCTGTTGCATTGGTTGGAGAATCAGGGTCCAAACAATAATGGTGATAAGTTTGAACTCTGTCACTTATTTCTCTTTTTCTATTCTTTCAATTGTCAGTAAGCTGGAATGTATTGCTCAATCAGAAAGGGCAAGCAATTATTATTAGATGTTGAATATTATAGAACTTTGGCATTGAACAGACAGGGCAAAAGAGAAAAAAAATGTGTGTGTAGAGACATCAAAACAGCTCAGGTCATTCCAAAGAGGCAGATCAATGTTTAGGGCCATTTCACAATCTAGCTACAAACTTATATAACTAGTTCTCTGACCTTGGACAAGTAATATAAGTCCCTTGACCTTCAACTTTCTTATTTTTCTTTAGGAAGGAAATTATTAGATTAAATCATCTCAAAGGATCTTTCCATCTCTCAAAAAGTCTTTGTATCTATACTTACTACCAGCATCAATTCTTTTCGCAGATTTCCCTCCTCTCTTGCCTAGAACACGTTCTCCTACCTTTGCTTCACAGAATAACAATTTCCCTTCATAAGTCAACTCATGTACCACATTTTTTCCATCATCTTTTTCCTTATTCCCTTAGATATCACAGCCTTCTCCCCTCAAAATCAGTTTGTGCTTAAATATTTATTTTGTAGATATTCTGTGCATGTATCTCCTCCAAAAGAATGTATACATCTCAAGTCTGAGAACTGTTTCTTTTTGTCAGGGTATTCCTGCCCCTGGCAGAGCGCTTGACACTTATTAGGCACTTAAGAGATAATTATCAAATGATTGAATGATCAAAAAATGAAGAATACCCTATGAAACTATTCTTCAGAAACAGCACTGTGAATACTGGCTAAAGAAACTGTGGCATAGTCTGAAATGTTAAGCAAAGAGAGGCTACCGAGCCCAAGACTTTTTCTACTTGTTGCTTGTAGTGATTAGTAAATAATACTTGTAAGGAAACCAAGGTGATAGCATTTTCATCTATATATAAATCAATCATTAACAATCAAGGATACCACTTAGAGGAGGAAACATAGGGTGGTAGAATGGAAAACAAAAACAAAAACAAAACCACTAAGTTTCAAGTCAGAAAAAGTGAGTTTGACTTACAAGTCTAATTCTTGTGACCTTGAACAAGTTACTTCAATTTAACTACCCGCTTATTATGAAGAATTGTAAAATTAAATTCTTTGTACATTTGAGTTTTTATTCTTTAATAATGATAGTGATAGTACATATATATATATATACATATACATTTATAAAATAGAATACCTTAAATGCATTAATTCATTATCCTCAAAAGATAAACACTATCATTTTTACTATCAGGTTATGCATAAAGAAACTGAGGCACAAGAAGTTATTCAAGGTCACACCATAATTTTGTTGTGAAAATAAAAGAACTAATGAGGATATTTTCAAATCCAAGTGTTTTCTTAAAAGTCTGACTTTTGAAGATGAAATTTAAGAGTGTTACTAAACCTATAGAAAAGAAAATGCAAATCTTTTCTATATTCATAAAATTTTTTTCTAATCTATAGCAGTTGTGAATTTTAGAAACATTAAAAATTTACTCTGATTTTAAATTGTCCCCAAAACATACAATAAAATACTGATTTATCCTGCAGCTGAGGATAACTTATTCTTTTTGCACATTTTTAATACATGTATACTAAAATTATGAGTAGACAACAAGAGAATACAGACTCTATAAATCTATCTTGGGCTATCATAAATGATCAAGGTAGAAATATACAAAATCTAGGATTTTTCTTCCATCTGGAAGTTTTAGGATTAGTCTTTTTATATACTCCTTCTTTTGAAATGTCTGGAGGCTTTGAATACTAAAAGTGAACTTGCATCTTTTGGGGAAAAAATGAGTCAACTCAGGCACATGATGGATATGCTGTATTAAACAGTTAATTTACAAATATTTCCATTGCCCTGGAGGTGGAAGGGAGGGATATTTGCTATCACCAGCTTTGGTTGCAATGTTGAAAAATATAAAGCTCATTAATCCATCCAGCAGGTAGGTACAACCAGCCTAAATCAAACGAGGTTTTTGTTAGAATTTCCAGCTCAATGTTTTCTCTTCTCAACCCTTCAAGTTTAGCTAGGGTCCCTTCTGCCTAACCATTCTCATAGCAGTACACTGGACTCATTTTGTTCTATGTCTCTACGCAACTAAGCTATCACTCAAGGCTACTCCTGAGTTTATATCCTAAATCTTTCTTTTTTTACAAGAGGGGAATCTTCACAGATGCCTGTCTGCTTATAACATCTTACTTTCAAAAAATAATAAATAAATAAAGGGCACCACAGACTGGAAGAAGTGTGATTTTATCCTCAAACTCAATTTGTATTACAAAGACCATATTCACCCAATAGCAACAACTGTGAATATTCCAGGTAGTTTTTTGAATCTGTTTGTCAGTATTATCTATTTGTTTTGTTTTGATTTTATTTACATATTGTCAACCAAATAGTCTGTTAGATTTTTCTTTTTCAATTAATGTACCCTTTGGTTGTACTCACTGAGGCAGTTAGGTGGTGTAGACTGGATCTGAAATCAGAAAGATCCAAGTTCAAATTAGGCCTCAGATACTTATTAGACTGTATATAAACCTGACCGAGTAATTTAACCTTGTTTGACTCAATTTCCTTATCTACAAAATCAGGATAGTAACACCAACCATATCCTACAGTTGGGGGGGCGATCAAATGAAATGATCTTTGGAAAGTACTTCATAATTCTTAAAATATGATATGAATGCTATATTTTTAGGTATATGTGTGTATCACATTTTATACATAAAACATTACAGAATAATACTATGTTGTGGTTATACTTAATATGATAATGATTATTAATTATTAATTATCTGAGTTATTAATAGATATAACCTAGAGTTATTTAGTTATGAAACCATATTATATTATATTGGGATCTCTTAAGAGAAACTTTTTTTGAAGTGATTAAAAACCAAACAGAGGGATTTATGTTTGGTAATAGAAATATTAGGAAAACACTGGAATTCAATGAAAAGGGAAAGAGGAGGGGTTCACATGGTCAGAACTTTTGTTTAAGAAAAATCCCTTTGGCTGCTGTGTGAAGGACACTTTGGAGTTGAGGAAAGAGTGATGTATGGAGACAAAACAGGAGGCAGCAACAGTTTGGGCAAGAGGAAGATGAAGGTCTGGATCGTTGGAGTTGCTGAGACGGTAGAGATAAGTGGAGAGATGTGAAAAATGGATGCTATGGAAACAGAAAGACATGACTTGATAGGTTAATGGATATGCTGGGTGATTGTGAATGAGATGATATAGATAAAACTGAGATGGTGAACCTGGGTAATTCTGAGAGGATGGTGGTACCCTTAAAATGATAGGAAAGTTCAGAAGTTGGATGGATTTGAAAGGGGACAAAGGATAATCAGTTCTGGTTTTGAACATGTTGAGTTCAAGATGACTATGTAGTATGTAGTTCAAAATACCTAGCAGGCAGTTTATAATGTGGGAATGGAATGGTACTCTCTAAGACTATACGTTTTTGAGGAGGTACAAGTCTTCATTACTAGAGAGGATTTTCTTGCTGAGAGTTAGATATAACCAAAGAAATAACAAGCCAAGCTCAACTGAAGGGAGGTCATTGTTCTTGGTGTAGCCCAAGAATTCAGAATTAGGAAAGAATTAAAGAAACAAAAAGGTAGCTTTCCCCACTCCCAGGTAGTATCTAGTCCTAAGGGAGTGATATGTGGTTCAAAACTTGCCAAATTAAAAAGGGAGAATTAATTTGTTCAAGTATTTATTGTCTACTGAAAAATAACATGTCCTCTAAAGAGGATTCCTAAGAAGAAGACCAAGCTTTCTGCCAGAGCCATAGCTATGTTGAGGAGGCTGAGGAACACCAAAAACACTTGCTCACCTTCAGCAGCATTAGAAACATGCTTAGAGCTCTGTTAGCAGAAATAATTTTGCTAACTAGGAAGCAATGAGTTATAGGCTAACTTGAAATGCTTACAAACATAAATACTGTCTCTTCATCAGCCACTTCATACCCACATCCTTGAGTCTCTGTCCCACTCTACCATTCAAGCAAGACCAGTTGTCCTACCACAATTTATGAATCATACCCTGGATACAAGCAGAACTGAGGCAGAAACATCTGGGATCATGTATCTGCATAGAGTCTTAAAAATGGCAACAGTTTTAATTGTGTCTGTTAAGAGGCTGAGCAAATGTCTATGCTTAAATTTGCCTTTTATTTTCTCATACTTAAGACATTTCCCTAGGGGTTAATAAACAATGGATATATCTTGATAGTATAATAAATATACACCATGGACTCAAATATTATTCCCTAGCATTAAATGCCAGTTTTACATGACTTACAACAAACACTAAATGTCTGCCCTTGAAAAAGTTGTATTTTAAAAGCCCTGCTAAAGAATTCAAAGATAGGAGAGAAAGCAACATTAACACTTAGAGACATAATAGTTAACTTCTTACACATGCATACCTCAAATCTCCATGAGGTCAGAAACTAACCATGCCATGTAAGTTTTTCCAGGTGTCAATGAGCACCTAGCATAGCACTAGATACACAGTAACTGTTTAGTAAATATTTGTTGTTAGATTCCTAAAATTAGATTTTTGCAAACATTCAACCCTATTTTCTCCATGCACTTGAGCCTCAGGTGCAATCAATCAATAAAAATGTATTAAGTGGTTGCTATATTCAGTTGGGAAACATTTATTGAGCACCTACTATATGCCAGGCACTGTGCTAAGAACTTGGGATGGGAATACAATAAAAAGAAAGGCAATCCTTGTTCTCAAGGAATTCACAATCACCCACAAAAGGAATCTGATAAAGGGGACAGGGGCACAATGGAGAAATACAAAGAATTTCAAAAGCTTTTTAATTGATGGGAATTAGAGATGATTGTGTTAGACCCCTTTCTTAAATGGATGTTTTGGAGCTCATGGCTCTACCCTCCAGTCAGAAGGGCAGAAGGTACAATGAGCTTTGAGTGTCAAAACTAATTCAGCCTTCCTAGATAGTGAGACTTCCCAATGAATGATGCAGCTGAGAGATGCAGGAAAGAGCCTTCTGAGGAGGTGACATTAGAGACAAGTATTAAAGAAAGCCAGGGGTTCTAAAAGTCAGAGGTTGGGAAAAAGCTCTGTCTAGTCAGAGGGAACAGACAGTGCAAAGATATAGAAAGCAGTACTCATTCTCACAGATGAGTAAGAGCAAGAAGGCCATGCTGGACCATAGACTGTGCATACAATGCAATGCAACAAACATTTATTTAGGTATAGGGTATAGGGCACTATACTGGCAACTGTAAAAGATAGAAAGTATAATAGGACATGGTCCCTGGTAGCACAAAGATATCTATAGTCTCATGGGGATAAAAGACACCCAGATAGTTAATGATGATATAGAGCAGTAGTCTCAAACTCAAATAGAAACAGGGGCCACCAAACCAACATAAGAACCCTTACAGGTTATATATTGACTGTGTTCTCTATGCTTTGTTGTATTTTTATGTTAAAAACAAATATTTCCCAATAACATTTTAATCTGATTTAGGGCCGTACTCTGGAATATTGTGGGTTCTAAATTTATATGTTTACCTCCTGTGATATAAAGTTACCAAGGACACAGCAAAGAACTATGATTTCCTTGGTCTGGGTACTCCCTCAACCACCGCAGAGAACTGATTTTACCCTGTGTACCCATTTGGAGATAAGTCTTGGAGAGGTGCGGAAGGACCAGAGAGATTAATGACATGATCAGCCAGCAAATAAGCATGAAAGAAAGAAAGAAAGAAAGAAAGAAAGAAAGAAAGAAAGGAAAGAAAAAAGAAAGAAAAAAAAGATATTTCTTAAATGCCTACTATGTCCCAGGCCCTGTGTCAAGTGCAATTTTTATCTCCATGAGACAGATGAGGAACTTAAGTAAACTGGGATTAAGTGACTTACTCAGTCATATAGTTAAGTAAACCCCTGAGACCACATTTGAACTCAGGTTATCCCTACTCTACACACCGTACCCTATTTCCTGATAGAGCTAATTCAAGCCTAGCTCTTTGTGATTCTAAGTCTAAAGCTTTACCTACTATATCATACTGCTTTTCTCAATGTCAGGGAAGGGAAACCTGCAGCCTCAAGGTCACATGTTCCTCAAGTGGGGCCCTTTGACTGAACCCAAACTTCACAGAACATACCTCACAGCTTCCCTACCCCTGACCTACACAATATCAAATTCATCAGTAATAATTTATTAAGCTACTACCATGTGACAAATGTTAATCAAACACTACATTCAAAATAGTCATTACCGCTAAATGCAACAGAAAGACGCATTAGCTATAAAGCTGAATGTAGTTACTAGGGAAGATCAAGAAAGTCTTTATGAGGCAGATGGCATCTTTTGCCAAAAATAAAGAAACATAAATTTCCTGGAATCATCTTCACCTAAACGTTACTTATATCAGCTTACTTCTAACTCCAGTAAAGAGAGAAAGAGAGTCTCCAATCCAACGAGGGGACCTCAACAGCAGAAAATAATTGGACTCTCTAAATTGTAACATTCTCAAGAGGAATTACTAGAGCTCACTGCTCCTCCCGTGGACCACGCTGTGTATCCCTTGGAATCGCTACAGAAGCATTTTATTGCTCATTAAATATTTTTTAATGTGAATCTGCTCTTGGCATTTCTGCTTTATAGTTTCTCTCACAAACCTTCCCATGTTGCCATGCCCCCCTCCCCCCAATGCGTAATTTAAAAGAAATTATATAAGCTTATTTCTCCGATTAAGAAAGCCTAATGCACAGACACACAAAGGATATGACCAGTGCTTGCTCAAGTTGCTAATGAATCTGGCAGTTTTAAGCTCATTCCCAATAAAAAAGGGCCTCACAAATCACTGTAAAAAATGTGTTCTGTGCCTCAAGAGCCATAATTGTCACACGTTTACAATTCATAACCTATGACTGCAGGGTGCTTACTCTAAGATAATTCTCTACAGAACAGTGGATATTGATGCTGTTTAGAAGGGGCACAACAAAATCATCTGTCACTTGAAATACTCATTTGGGAAGCCTCCCACACTAATAAAACCCTGAAATGTAGCAGTGTGAAACATGAATGCTTTCTTCCCCCTAAACTATGAGATTTGAGAAGTTTAAAGGTCTGAGCTGTTCAGGAACCTTAGCTGAAACACCCAGCTACTTACAATCTTATTTTTTCTAATTAGTGCAGATGAAAAGGACCAATGCATTGAATTAAGATACTTCTAACTGATGGCATTGCTATAATTTTCACAGGCTCTTTCTGATTTGGCTTTGAAGGATGGTAGATCCCAGGAAGCTGCCCATCCCACTACTATTTATCATCAAGTCCAAATCTCATAGTGTAACAAATAAACACACATACAAATAACATCCTAAAGGCCGTAAAAATAGATTAGTTTCATCTTCTGCATTTCCATTCAATAGAGCACAAACTCTAACCCAAAGCTTGCCAGAAGAACTTAAGTTTCTAGCAACAGCAACAAATATCAGGTCCAGTGATTGAGATATTTAGACAATATTTCAAAGGATCTATGAGTACGTCAGTGTCAACCTTCTCATCTATATTTGCCCGTCCCTGTGACTCATCAGTATTTTACATGTTTAACAAAATGAATCTACTCAATGTGCTAGTGAACTTCTTTGAGTTGTCTTGATGTAAAGAGGATAACAATGAAATCAATAAGCTAAGGTGACCATTGATTATCTCTCATACTTACGACACGACAATTTCACCTCTTTCATTGATACATCTATCTGATGACTTTATTTACATCACTTTTCCTGTGGAAGTCCTTGTTTAGAAAGTGCTAAGTTCTTAATATGATCACTTCAGCTATTAATACTTAAGACATTAAAATACTAAAGCAACAACAATAACAAACCTAAACAATGTATTTGTCACAATGACGTTTTACTTATATAATCAAAATAACCCATAGTAAATACAAGTGTCAAACCTGATTATCTTAAGCGGGGTGTTTCAGTAGCCCCCTGTTAAGCAGTCATCAGTCATTCAATCGTATTCAACTCTTAATTATCCTGTAGATGATAGCACACCAATACTGTCTATAAGGTTTCTTGGCAAAAATACTGGAGTAGTTTGCCATTTCCTTCTCCAACGGATTAAGGAAAAACAGGTTAAGTGATATGCCAGGGATCACACAGCTACCAAGTATTTGAGGCTTGATTTGAACTCAGGTTTTCCTGACTCTAGTTCCAATGTTCTATTTGCTAAGTCACCTAGCTACCTCCATTATGTATACAGTGGGTGCTTAATAAATGTTTCTTTTTTTAAAATATCAATAGGATTTTATTTTTTGTTTGTAATTACATTTATTTTCAGTTTTCAACATTCACTTCCACAAAATTTTTAATTTCATATTTCCTCCCCATTGCCCCCATCTCTCCCCCAGGACAGTGTGTATTCTGATTATCCTTTTTTCCCATCTGTTCTCCCTTCCATCACCATCCCCTCTTACCCCCTTCACTTCTATTTTCCTGTAGGGTAAGACAGATTTCTACACCCCATTGCCTATCTCTCTCTCTCTCTCTCTCTCCATATATGTGTGTGTGTGTGTATATATATATATATATATATATATATATATATATATATATATATACACACACATCTTATTTCCTAGTTCCATGGAAAAACAATTTTAACATTCATTTTTAGAGCTTTGAGTTCCACATTCTCTCCTTTCT
>JAQQSK010016934.1:0-10277 GCA_028658325.1 Potorous gilbertii | reverse complement strand
AGATAGAATGGGGGGCAAATTATCTCACATAAAAGAGATAATAAAAAGGTTTCACAATAGAGGGAAAGAGCGATAAACTGAGAAGGAATGATTGAATGTATTCTTGATGCCTTTGGCTTAAGGCGGGAATAACATACACATTAAATTGAGTACCTCACCCTACAGGAAAGTGGGGAAAGCAGAAATGAAGGGGGATGATCGAAGGAAGGGGAGATTAAAGGACAGCATAGTCAGAAGTAAATATTTTAGAAAAGTGACAGGGTCAAAGGAGAAAATAGAATAAGTGGAGGGCAGGATAGGATGGTTGAGGATATCATTAGTGTTTCTCAACATGACTGTTATGGAGGTGTTTTGCATAACTGCACATGTGTAGTCTATATAGAATTATTTGCCTTCTCAATGGGGGTGGTTGGGGAGGAAAGAAAGGAGAGAACTTGGAGCTCAAATTTAAAAAATAAGTGTTAAAAACTGTTTTTACATGCAACTGGGAAATAAGGTATATAGGCAATGGGGTATAGAAATCTATCTTACCTTTCAAGAAAGTAAAGAAAAGGATAAGAAGGAGCATGATAAAAGGGAGGGTAGACAGGGGGAAGGGGTAATCAGAGTGCATGCTATCTTGGGATGAGGAGAGGGTAAATATGGAGAGAAAATTTGGAATTCAAAATCTTGTGGAAATGAATATTGAAAACTAAAAATAAATAGATAAATTAAAAAAAAATTGAGCTCAAAATTCTATCCCTCCCTGTCTCTCCTCACCCTGAGAGAGTAAGCAGCCTGATATGAGTGATGCATATGTGTGATCATATAAAACATTTCCATATTAGCTATTTGCATAGTAAGAGAAAGGAAGGAAGGAAGGAAGGAAGGAATGATAGAATGAAAGGAGCAAGAAAGAAAGGAAGGAAGGAGGAATGGAAGGAAGGAAAGAAAAAAGCAAAAAAGGAAAGAAAGATGGAAGGAAAGAAGAAAAGAAAGTGAAAGAAACAGAAAAATTGTATGCTTTTGTCTATATTCAGACAATATCAATTCTTTCTCTGAGATAATTCCAAAGAACATATGAATTTGAAAATAAATCTCCAAACATCTTTAAAAATAAAATAAAAAGGAAATTTGAAAAAAGTTTCACTACCCTTAAGAATCTTACATTTTAGTGAGGGAAAAAAAAACTCATAAAAAAGAACTGAAAAGTAGGAAGGAGAAGAAAAGGTCTCAAAAGCTGAGAGCGAGAAGGAAAATGAGCATGACGACTTAACTGGGGATTTGCTCAAATGGAGATTCCAGACAGAACTCACTAAGCAGAGAGGATGGCAAATAAGTCAATTCCAGGGTGAGAAGAATGTAGGGGAAGAAATAAAAATGTCCAAAAGTTCAAGAGACCAGTGAATAGTAATATTATTTTGATTCATATCTTTCTAACTCCAGTTATGTTATTCTGAAATGAAATGTATATATATATACATTTATATATATATATATATGTATATCCTCCCAATTCATTTCAGAATATAAATATATATATATACATATATACATATAAAATTGGTCAAAATTGAAATTCTATAGAAATAATTGATAGGTAATAAAACTATATCTGTATTAAAATAAGGAAATCCCAAGTGATGGGATGTTACATATCAACAAAGGTTGGCACCTTCTGTACAATTTATTATGTTAAATAGTTGCCTAGAGGAATGAAAAATTCAAATTACAACCACATAATCAGTTAAGTGTCAGTGCTTGGAAGTGAAGGCAGGTCTTCTTGACTTCAAGGCTAGTTTTCTCTCCCAATGACAGAACTGCCTATATCAAAATAAAAGACCCATCATTGTTGGTGTTGTTGTAGTTTTTTTAATTCTGATGGTAATAGGGGGGCTGCTGTCATTATCAGTTACAGTTTTTTCAAAGAGCTTACGATATTGAATATGTAAAAAAATTATTCTTAAAACTTGTATAGTATACCCTTGCAGAAGCGTCTTAAAGCCTCACTCAGAACATGGTTCTCTGGTATGTTTAGGGTTTCTTTTTATTGAAATTGTAACAACTTCCATTTCTATAGTGAATTTTCTTCATAATAACTTCAGATAGTAGGTTAGATTATTACCATAATTTACATTTTACATCAAACAATACTGAGACTTATAGAAGAACAATTACTAATCTACAGTCCCGCATGTAATAAGAAGCAAAGTCAGAATTCCAATGAGTCCAATGTCTTAAAGACGAAACATAATCTTGGTTTTCAGTGTTCCTGGGCTATGACTCATTAGAGTCAGTGAATATAGTGAATGTGATATATAGTGACAGTTGAAGAATAACTCCTAATCAGGAAAAAACAAAACAGAATTAGACAGAACCTAGATGGCCTCCTTGTTCACTCAATAGCTTCTCAAGGATCCCTGATGCATTTTTGGACACTTGTTTTAGCCTTTACATGAAGATTTCAAGTCACAGAAAACTCACTGTCTCCTGAGAGAGCCCATTTTACATTTGGTGGGAACTAATTGTTAGGATGTTAGCTTTTTATGTGAGAAGAATGTTGTTGGGGAAAATTCATCGTACTTATACCAGAAAAATCTAGGACTAATGTCTGTCTCTTTATTTACTAGTTGTTAGGTCATGGGTGAATCATTTAACCTCTGGGTAAAATGAGAATGAAAACAGTTATACTAACGACAGCAGTTGCAAGATGCATATATAATTATGGGATGAGAACAATGACATTTGTATATCGCTCTAATATTTACAAAGAATGTCAGAAATAAGAATAATGTCCAACTGGTTGTCTGATAGCAATCATGAGAGGAATATAAACACTTCAAACATAGACTTGCAAATGTAGTAGTGATCAGTAGAATAATGAACATTCATAATGTTACTGGTTAATCATTTCTAATTGAAATTAATTTCTATATGTTATTTAAGAGTTCTAATGATAAAGAGTTCTAATATTTTTGTGTTTGAAGAGAGCTTCAGGAATATGAAAATTTATTTTAGTCAAACATCATTTTGCCCTATCCTTTGTCTTTCTCCTTTTCTCTCCTCTGTCTCTCACTCCTTCTTCCACTCTTTGCTTTCCTTTATCTCTCTCCCTCTCTCTTCTTCTCTTCTTTTCTCTCGCCTACCCTCCCTCTCTCTCTCCACTTTCTTTCTCTCTCTCTGTCTCTCTCTCCTTGTCTTTCTCTCCTCATACCTTCTTCAGGAAGTAGGTAAGAGATGGCATTGGTGTTCTATGGTTTCAAAATCCCTGCTTCAGTTTTCAAATTCTAGTATAATGCACAGATGACAGGTGGAAAGTCATACATGTTAATCAAGAGCCAAACAAATGTAGCTATATCTCTAGCAGACGGCCCACGTCCCTACACGACTCAGTGATGTGGTTGAAGAAAAGGGTCACGGGAGGCAGGAAAAGATAGACCAATTCCGTTTATTGATCTGAGGGTTAGGGTTTACATAGACAGAATCTGCAAGTCTGCATGACATTCTGCTCATCTCCTGTCCCAGTGATTTGGCCAATCTTATTGTCTTTAAAGACTATTAGCCTAGAGGGTATTTATTTTATATATCCCTTGTTTTCTGTAGTTCCCACGTTTGTCTCACGGAGACATTAACATCTGGGGGTCATGGAGAACCATTCCGGATGACAATGAGCACAGTCTCAAAGAACAGTTTCCCCGAAGGTCTTTCCTAATCTTGTCAACAGCACTCCATCCTTGCCCTCAACATATATCTATAAAGTGTTCAAAGTGATTTTTCTCCAAGATTAAATTCAATGCATATATTCCTCCTTTATATAGCTTATTCTTGACTTTACATGATGAGCCCTACTGTAATATATGTTATTTCAGTGATTTTTTTTGGTCTTGCTTTAAATAATCAAGAAATGGACTTTCCTTGTTTCCTTAGAGAGACTGTTACACCCTTTAATAAATTTTGATGTCTAGAAATTGCTTCCTGATATTAAAATAAATATGTCTTTTCTTAATTACTCTCATCATTCACTGTTCCACCCTCAAGAATTAATCTTCCTCTTGGGCGATCATAACCTTCAAATACTTCTGAGCATATATCCACCCATGAATCAAAAATGTATCATTATCTCCCACCAAGACTTTTTTAGGTGACATTATCCCCAGTAATTTTGGAATGCATAGATAACTATCTAATGGTGACTACTAAGACAGGACTAAATTTGAGTGAAATAATGCACTTCAAGATTAATTTATCCAATTATTTCAACAACTTGGATCTCTGCACATAGCATGAAATGCGTTTAGCGCTGAGGCAATCCAGGAACTATCAAGTATTGTGAGCAATCTGTTTGATGATGAACAGAATAGCTCATGAACTTCTAAAACTTTGAAACTGTCAACAATATGTATATTTATAAATGGTATGCCACAGTACACATGTGGATACTTATTATCATAACTATTTTATTAAGGCTTTAGCACATTTGGGATTAAAGTAAAAGGAAAATATTGACAATAATTGGGGCCATATGGTGTCATGCCACCTAAGTTCCCATGGTCCCCATAAGATTAACACTTCCTTCTAGTTGAGCCTATTCTTCATACTGTTTCATGTATGTATCATTCTCATCTGCAATCATCCTGCTTTGGCTTATGCTTTGGTTCTTCATACTTTCAGAAGGCATATTTGCCTTTTATGTCTGAATTTACATCCTAACAGATCCATGAAATTTTCACCAACTGTTGATCTAACTCTCCAATGCTTTTGCTTTTTAAAAAAAATGCTATTAAATTTTCCGTCTTCCCATAATTGGCCCAATATTCTAGAAATTGTGTGGTAGTGTATATGTAGGAATAGCTCAACATATCAGACTGCGAATGACCTTTCACCAATGAAGAATTTTCCAATGAGTTTATCTGAGAATAGTGCCAGCCAAGTTATTACCTCTCCCTTTCCCTGGTTGAGTCTGATGGGAAGTGAAATTTAAATCTTACCTTTCCTATAATTTTAACAAACTTTTAAGTGATTCTTTTCTCTGACTAGGAAATAAGCCCTTTTTGTCCATGTCACAGAGGAGCTAGGGAAAGTCAGAGCAAACAGAGGGAATAATCATGACCCTACACCATCCACATACATACATACACACACAGAGAGATAGCGAGACAAAGAGAGAGAGAGAAAGAGGGAGAGAGAGAGAGAGAGAGAGAGAGAGAGAGAGAGAGAGAGAGAGAGAGAGAGAGGAAAGAGAGAGAGAAAGAGAGAGAGAGAGAAAGAAAGAGAGAGAGAGAGTGAGAGAGAGAGAGACAGAGACAGAGAGAGACAGAGACAGAAAGATGCTTTATTGACTATACCAGTAGGAGGCAATTCTAACTAATAGTAGTAGACTGAACCAAATTGAGTACAGTCATAAATACAAACTGATGTAGAAAGATAGACTTCACAGCCCATTTTCTGGAAGAAATAACTATGATATTTTCTAAAATTTGAAATTATTTCTACTTAATTAACCATTTCCTCTGTTTTAATCTTTTTTGCATTGCTTCATCAAGACATTGGGGGTGTCCATGGATTCTCAAAGAATTTTATACAGTTTCAAATTGTTAAAAAACAAAACAAAACTAGAATTTATATAATGTTTTCAGGTTTGTTTAGCAATTTCCAAATATTATTTTATTCTCACAACTACTTTGGGATATAGATACTGCTACTATCCCCAACTTATAAATGAAGAACTTGATTAGCCCAGTCACATAGCTAGTAAATATCTGAATCTAGATTTAAATTTAGTTTTACATGATCACCCAGCTACCTCTGCAGTGAAAGTTCTAAAAAATATTAAGTTACCAATTCTTAGATTTGTCATTCAAGGGGCCATTCAGTTTTTTGAAAAAGTTTAAACGAGGTATACTGGAAGGGAATGGAATTTTTGAAAAAAAAATGACCAAGGATCATCTAATTCATATGTTTGTTACCTGAAAAAAACAATGAAACTCATAAGGGATCAATGGATAATTTGGGTGATTGGTGAGCTTGGGTAAGAAAAAAAAGACATTTTTATTTTTCACTAACTTTTAAATAAAATGGAAAATGTCCTCTGGTTATTTTAAAACATTATTCTAGGACAGGGTTCTTAGCCTTGATGATAGTCCCAAATTAATCCATAGCATGAATAATGGTTACAAAATTTTGTTGTTGAGGTATGGAGGAATTGTCATCTGCTTTGATAAAATGAGTACTCATCCAAAACTTGATATCTGTTGATAAAACTTTACATATTATTTAGGCTGCCTAGTTTCTTCTATGTATCTTTCTTTTGAGGTCCTAATTGCATCATACTAATTGTCTGCATTTGATCTTTCTTCGTGTTTTAAATGTTCTTTATAAAATGTGGCTCCCAGAACATTGAATAAAAATCCTCAAGATGGACCCTATTCAACCTCTATTAACTTCAAGGCATTATTTTTATATCCTAAGAACTCAGCATTTAAACTTTCAAGACATAACAAGTATACAGACGACTGTTTTCTCTAGTCACACAAAAATTCCAAAGACGTTGAAAAGAGGAATCACAAATGATAGGTAAGACAGGCAAAGTTAAGTCCACATGAAAAGAAATCAAGAAACCTAAAAGGCATCAGTCTTATTAACAACAGAGAGCTCTCTCATCCTAAATGCACTTACTCAGAATGACTGTTTTACTGTGCAGTTATGGAAGGACAAAAACTCAAATTATTTTGCAACAATAAGTTGATCTTCACTCAGTCCAGTCAGATATTGAGGAAGGAGAGTTACATGTCCTTTGCCTCAGTTAGATTGTAGTGTATGGAACCCAAAGACCACGGAATCTTTCCAGAGAACACTCACTCTACTCACTTAAAATCATGGACAAAGCTGACACCAACAGAACCTATTTAAGGAATTAAAGAACAGAAGAAACTATGGTAAAGTGTTCTAGAGTGTGAGGGTACAGTAGATATAAAGGAAAAGGGACTGGCATCTAGTTGTCTCCAGTCTTCATTCCTTAGAAATTTCTTGGTTCTGGGAATTAAGCTGAAAAGTCAGTCCCCCAATTTGAGGGGAAACCAAGATATCACTGAAATCCTTTACTGGTAGTAACAGTAAAACCAAATGAAAGTCATAAAATGAGTGACAGGGGAACAAAGGAATATATGCATGTATGCATACCCACATATATACGCACTATGTATGTATATGCATGTATGTATGTGTATGTATGTGTGTATATGCATGGATATATGAATATAAGCAAATGTAGGTATCTGTGTATATGGATGTACATGTTTACTTTTATATATTTTTGCAATTAATTTTAAAAACAATTTTGCCATTAATTTAAAAAATGAGTTCTAAATTCTCTCCCTCCCTCCATATAATCCTCATTGTGAAGGCAAACAATTTGATATAGGTTCTCAATATGCAAAATATATATCTATGTTAGTCATGTAAAAAAATACACACAAAGAAAAATAAGGAAAGGAAAAATATATCTTTCAATCTGAATTCAGATTCCATCAATTCATTCTCTAATGTGGATAGCATTTTCCATCACAAGTCCTTCAAAAGTTTCTTAGATTATTGCATTGCTGAGAATCGCTCAGTCATTCACAGTTCATCATCATACAATATTGCTGTCACTGTGTACAAAGTTCTCCTAGTTTTTCTCACTTCATTTTGTCTCAGTTCATCTAAGTATTTCCAGGCTTTTCTGAAATCATCCTGCTCATTGTTTCTTATAATGCAATAGTATTCAATAACAATCATATACCACAAATTGTTCAACCATTCCCCAATTGATGGACATCCCTGCAATTTCCGATTATTTCTTACCATACAAAAGGGTGCTATGAATAGTTTTGATCATATAGGTTCTCTTCTTATATTTTTATGACTTTGGCACTGTTATACTGTCAGGGGTCCCAGTAGAAATACAAAAATGTTTACCAAAAAAACTTTTGCAAAGATAATTCTCCTCGCCATCAGTACATGGAATGCGTGCATCATTGCAGACCACAAAGTTGAGGAGAACTGAAAAAAATATGTCTTCCTGGAAGAGAACTTAGTAGGTATTGCATCCAAAAAGCAGCCTTGAGTGAAATAAGGCTGCCAAATGAAGGTCAGTTTATCTAATCTGGAGCTAGAAAAATATTGTTATTGTTGTTATTTTTTTCCTAGAGGGGTCATAGTGAGGGGGAGTGCTGTGAAGCTGGCATAGATTTTGTCACCTAAACTAATCTAGTCAACATGCTTGTATGCCTCCCAAAAGGAGTAAATGACAGACTCATGACAATGTGAATTCCACTTGTAGCAAACACCATGCCACTATCCTCATGCTCCTACCATGATGAACCTTGATGACATCAATGAAAAAAACATTTCTAAAGACCAAGAGACTCACATCATCTACTTGAAAAAAAATACAAATGTGTAATTCAGAGTGAATTTAGAGCAAAAGTAGACACAGACTACCACACATGGCAGGGAGTCCTTGGCAGAAATGGAACTGCAAACTGGGATAAAGGATATGTACACACTTCTATGGCCCTTAAGATATAGTTTGGAACTGCTCTCCAGAATGGCTGGATCAGTTCACACATCTACCAATAGTGTGTGCATTACAGTTTTCCTACACTCTCCACATTTTTCACACATACATACACATCCATCCATCCACACATACATATATCATACATATTATGTATGCATATAGCGTGTATATAAACATATATACATACATGCATATATACACATGTATATACACATATGTATGTGCACATAAATATGCATAAATGTACATGTATATATATGCAAAAAAATAAATGAATGAATATAATTGTAGCCTTCTTTAGGTTGTGGGGAGGAAGGGAAAAATAAAATTTTAAAAATTTTATAGCAGAGAAAAAATAACCCTACAAGTTAGCAAAAGAAAAGCTGGGTAGCTTTGAAAACAATGTATAACATTTATTATATAGGTTTCTTGAAATGGAAATTTATTGTTTTATATTAAATCCTCTCATGTTCTGCAGTGTATATGGTAATATTCTTTTTTATTCTCATTTTGTATTTTAAAAAAATTTTAAAAAATTACAACAAAACAAAAAGATAACTGCTTTAATAATTTCTTCATTGGAGAATGACTGATTTTAAAAAATAAATTTGACTTAATTCTAGTATTTTATTTAAAAAGGTTCATTAATATTTACTAGTTAAATTGGTGTTATGTTTTCTTTTTCTGCCTTTGGTTTTCCTGCTTTAGGTATCATCACAATGTTTGTGTTATAAAAAAATAATTTTATAGGACTCCTTCTTGTCTGCTTTTTTTTTAATGTTGAGGCATAGCATATTTTGTTCCAGCCCCTTACTTTTACTCTTTTTTTTTATCTCTCTGTTTCAAGTGTGCTTCTTTTAAACATATTGTAGGATTGTCACTTTTTTAAAATACGTTCTGCAATCTGCTTCTGTTTGATGATGAAAATGTCCCATTCTTGCTCATATTTATAGTTGTGTATTTCTCTCCATCCTACCTCTTCATTTATTATTCTCTCTCTTTCTTCTTTCATCTTGTTCCTCCTCAAAGGTGGTTTGCTTCTGACCACCACTTTAGTCCATCTGTCTTCCCTTCTTTCATTCTCTCCTTTTTCTACCCTTCTTATTTCTTGCTTCACTGTAGGGAAAGATAGATTTCTTGCCCAAATGAGTGTGGAAGGTATTCTCTCTTTGAGGCACATCCAATGAGAGTAAGGTTCAAGAGTTGTCTACCACCCTTCTATTTCCCCCTCCAGTGTAAATGTTCTTTTCCATGTCTCTTATTTTTGTGTAACACATTTAATGAAATATGGGAATTTTAAATATTCCTGATGAAAACACATGTTTAAGATGTAACTCTTAAGAAGCATCATCTTCCCATTTAGCAATGTTAACAGTTTAACCTATTTGAATTCCTGATGATTTCTTCTTCCTGTTTACCTTTTTATACTTCTCTTAAATTTGTATTTGAAAGTCATGCTTTTTATACCATTGTGCTCTTTTCTTTTAGTTTTTAATCAGAAATGCTTGAAAATTCTCTGTTTCATTGACTATCCATTTCTGCACAAAAGTTCATGCTCATTATGACTGGGTATTTTTTTCTTATAATGGTAAAACTTCTTTGCTCTCCAGAATATCATATTTCAAGCATTCTGTTCCTTTATTGCTCTGCCAAATCATGTGTTATTCTTACAGTGGCTATACAATATCTTAATTATTTCTGTCTGCTTGCAATATTTTCTCCATGACATAGGAGCTCT
>JAQQSK010016933.1:0-10277 GCA_028658325.1 Potorous gilbertii | reverse complement strand
ACCATCCATACATGGAACTATCAGTAACAACAAATGGAGAAGTTTTGAATGTTGTGGATAAGTTCACTTATCTTGGTAGTGTACTTTCCAGGGATGTACACATTGACAATGAGGTTGACACATGCATTGTCAGAGCCAGCTCAGTGTTTGGGAGTCTCTGAAGAAAAGTTTGGGAGAGAAAAGGTACTAGACTGACTGCTCAACTGAAGGTCTACAGAACCATTGTGCTGACCTCATTGTTGCATGCCTGCAAAACAGTTTACCAGTGCCATTCCAGGTAACTGAATCATGTCCATTTGAGGTGTCTTAGGAAGATTGTGAAGATCACTTGACAGCAAAAATATGAGACACTGAGGTCCTTTCTTGACATAAACTGCCAAGCATTCAAACTATGCTTCTGAGGGCACAACTCTGATGGGCCAGCCATGTTGTTTGAATGCAAAATGTAGGCTTGCCAAAAGTACCATTTTATGGAGAACTTGCATTAGGCAGGTGATCATATGGAAACCAGAAGAAGTGATATAAGGATAGTCTAAAGGTGTCTCTCAAGAATTTTTTACTTGATTGTGGGACTTGGGAGTCACTGAAACAGGATTGCTCAGCATGATGTGCCCATATCAGCAAAGGTGCTGTGCTCTATGAGCAAAACAGAATTGAAACAGCATAAGGGTAACACAGAATACGCAGATTTGGAGTAACCACCCCAAATGTTCTATGGCTATCTTCAAGACTGAAATATTCTACTCCCTCACTTCTACCTACTGGAATACCTTTCTTCTTAAGAATAAGCTCAAATATTGTCTTAGCTATTAAATTCTTTCCCTCCAAATTTACCATCCATAGGATTTATATGTATATTTTATGCAACTATTTACACATTTCTCACATTAGAATATAGGTTTCCTGGAGACAGAGACTGTTTTTACTTTACTTTTTATCTCTACCATTTAAAATATTGACTTGCACTTTGTAAGCATGTAGTAAAAGCTTGCTGACTGACTTACACTGAGGTTCCATCACATTTTTTATTTAGTAGGTGATCTTCCGCTGACCTTCTCAACGGCCCCATATCATAACACAGAATGTTGGTTGGTAGGTTGTTGCTCTTCATTCTTGAAAAGGACCAAAATGACATCACCATGACAAAAGGGAAGCTTCAATGTGTACGACAGTGGTTCATCAGACCAATATGAGCAATGATACCCATACCTTGTAAATCTCAGTTGGAATAGAATCAGCACCAGGTGCTTTACCACAAGATAGGAGTCTAATGGCACTCAAAACTTCTTCTTCAGTTGAAAGTTCAGTTAAGGAGGGATTGACTTCAACCTGAGGTAAATGGTCAATGCCCTCAACATTGATTGATGATGGTCTGTTGAGAACATGGAAGTGTTCAGCCCAGAGAACAATGCATGGTGATAAGGGATAATGTCTATTCTTCAAAAGAACAGCAAATAAATCAGTATTGACACATTATGTAATTCATGAAGGAGAATAAAGTGTAAGATTTCTAGGAAACTAGCTTGGGAACAGATGCTAAAAACTTTAAAGAATTTACTTTTGAGTCTGGAGGTAATAGGGAACCACTGAAGTTGACTGAGTGAGAAACTGACTTGGGGAGAACTACATTTAAGGTAAATCATTTCAAAAGATTTTTGGAAAATAGTTTGGAGTGGGAAGAGACTTGAGATAGTGAGTTGAATTTGAAGGTTATTGCAACAGGAATAGACAATCTGGTTTAAAACCTAGGTCCTTTGACTAAAAATTCAATGTTCTTTCCATTTAATTGAGGTAAATATGATATAATCTAGCATATCAGTTAATCGGGGGCCAAACTTGTGGACAATTTTTGCCCAATCCCTGTTTTGTTTTGATTTGTTTTGTTCTTTTTGCTTTCTGTCATCTCTGTTTGAACTGTATTCATTCCTCCAGGGCTCCCTCTCTCTTCAATAAGGGAACTAGCCTCTTTGGTAGTTTAATTACTTTCCCACCACAGATCCCTGAGGAATGATTCTAATTTAGGTTTTAGTCTATGTGGGCACTCCCCAAAAGGGAAGAGAAAAAGATAATGCTAATATGTATTGGGTATCAAATAGGCAATTTTACACACACACACACGCACGCACGCACGCACGCACGCACGCACACACACACACGGGAATGTAAAAGAATAAAGAATTGTAGAACTATTACATTGGCCTGAGAGGAGAATATTCAAAGCAAGAGAAATTTCCCTTTGTAAAAGCTGCTTATTAACTCTTTTACATTTTACCTCCATGGATTAGAGATCAATTCCATGTGGGCTATATCTTCTGGTGGTTTTTTTACAAGTGACTCTCTGTCTACTAATCTTCAACTTCTCAGGTAGCTAGCTAATCCTTCGGGGCTCAGATGCCCAGCAAGCAAGTGAGATTCCATTTGCATTTTGAGATCCCCAAAGGCCTGCTAACACATGAAGGAAGACACAAAGAGGAGATAGACTCATTGCAGGTATAGACTTGACTAAGAGGCAATGAATTCTTGGCTAAGAGCATTAACACCCCCCTCTCCCATTTTCTGGAGTTCAGAGAGACATCCTTACATATCAAGACTGGCAGATCTTTTCTGCATATCTATGGAATTCTACGGTTTGATAGCCCTTTCAAACAGGGCAGCTAGGTGGTACAATGGACAGAGTGCTTGTTCTAGATTTTGGAAGAGCTGAGTTTAAAAATGATATGAGGTATTTAGTAGTTGTATGACCCTGAGTAAGTTCTTTAAGTACTGTTTACCTCTATTTTCTCAAATGTGAAATAGGGATAACAACAGCACCTAACTTCCAGTGTTGTTATGAAGATCAAATTAGATAGTATTTATGAACTACCAGGCATATATTAGTGTTGCAATAGAAATCTGCAATGAAGAAAAACTGAGGCACAAAGATCCAAGAAGTTTTTAATACAGTGAGATCACAAATCCCTCAGTGGCTAGGGATATCTTTGACAGCCATAGCAGAAAAGATAGTAGAAAAATCAGGAGGTACTAAAAATAGTTTTGACATGAAAATTAAACTGACAATTATTGGCCTATATCAGAGGTAAAGGTAGGTTTACATTTTGCCTGATTTACATGAGTGCATCTCCAGGTCACATTACAATGGGGAAAAAGCAGAGTTGGTCAATGTTCTCTGTAAAGTTACATGTTATGCAGTCCCTTAAACAGAATAATTTGATGCTAGGCTTGTAGGCTTATGACCAAGTAAAACTTCTCATGATCATGACAATTCATACTCTCTCTTCCCTTCTGAGTTAAGATAGATTGAACCCAGTCTGTAGCTGGAGAAATAGGGAAGTTAGTTTCTTAAAAGCTCTAATAATAAGATCTATGAAATGAAATCTAGTTTTAATCCATAAGTATTAATTCCAACGATTAGACAGAATTCTCAACATATAATAAATAATACAAAATAAAATGATCCATCAATTTTCAATTTTACAGTAAACAATGAATAAATGTTTATTTCCTGCCTTCTTTTCCTTCCTTCATTCAGCCCTTCATCCTTTCTTCTTCCTTTTTTCTTCCTTTCTTCTTTTCTTTCATCCCTGTTTCCTATAGCCTGCATGAAACAGTCAGAGTAAATATATGTTTAATTCCACATGGAGAATATCCTATTGCAAATCCTCAGTCTAATCCAAGCTATGTGCTATATAGCTACACAATATTTTAGAAGAAACATATCTTTTAGTAAAAAAGGTATTGTTTACAATAAATATTTCCTGAATACCTATTGTCTGCAAGGAATTTTGCTAGACAACATTGAAGTCCTTATAAATATATTTACTACAATTTTTTTTCTGTAATGGCACTTCACATGTTATACTTAAAAATCTTTCCAATATCCTTAGGTCTGTCTACATTACATATAGAAAGCTCAGAGAACCTAATAATAAAATATAACCCGAGAATTTGAACAAGATGTAGTTCCTATCTCCCTGTCTAGAGGATTTCATTTACTAGCCCTTACCATAGTACGCAGAAATGTTTGCTTTCATTTGAAAGAGGTTATTTGTTCACTAATGTAAAGTTAAACTTCCCACCAGTAGAGCCATGGGCTACACAGGTCTCTGTAAAATTCCTTTGAAAGCATAGGGGCACCAGGGGCTTTTGGCAGTAAGAGGTCAATAACATTAGGAGAGGGTAGGTTTCTAGAAGGTTAAATGTTGGAAATTATGAGGACTGATAACTGAATAGAGCCCAAAGGTCTTTTCCCAGAAGCATCAGCTGTTCTGTAGGTTCATAATGTATATGATCTTGTCACCAGCTGTGGAGGACATTGTTAGGGAAGATAATGAAGTCTCCCTTTTATGCATTATAATAATGGCTCTCATTATGGATCATCTGGGCAGTTAAATGACTCAGCTGACAGAGTACGGGGCCTGGAGTTAGGAAGATATGAGTTCAAATTGTGCCTTGGACACTTACTAGTTGTATGACCTTCAACTAATTACTTAACCAATGTTTGCCCTAATCCACTAGAGAAGGAAATGGTGAACTACTCCAAAATATTTGTTAAGAAAGATCCATTAGGGGTTACAAAGTGTGAAACATGTCTGATGGCTGAACAACAATGAATATCTTAGCTCCTTAAGATATGATCTGAATAGTTATTAATTGCAAAATGCAAAAATGTTTTCACTTGCCATTTCAAGTAAATTTATTCATTTGCACAAAAGACTGACAATTGTTTGGTGTTGCATAACAGAAACAATATTTCCATGCCCTGCATTTTGCTATCTGTTCTCCACATTCTTTTTTTTCACATTGAGACCCTGTTTCTTCTTTTTTTCCTTCTTTTACAACATCCTTTTCTCATCCATCTCAAATATATAAGAAGTCTCCAAATTGAACTTCTAATGTGTCAGCACATTACGCTTGTCCTAGAATTCCATACAGGTAATTCTAAACAGATAATGTTTTAGAGACAAACACAGGCAAAAAATATACCATGCAAATGTTCCTGATAAAAAATATCCACATTTCCCCAGTAATCTCTGGAAAATTTCTGACTAATGACTTAAATTCAAGGAGTTTGAGAAATTGATTTTTCTTTTATTATAGAAGTAAAAAGAAAAACTCACATTTAACTGCATGGGGAATAGTTTCTCCCAGTTAAGTAGAAATCAAAGCAAATTTTCTACTTATATGAGGAAGGAAAGGGAAACATATAGTAGAGTGTCCAAGCCCTACTTAACACCATTATTACTTGCATGGTTATTGCTCAACCAATAGGGAATGAAATAGCAGTCTAAGAATTTAAAACCCTTAGACCTGAGATTGTTCCATAATTGTGGCAGTCCTAATCAGAAGAAGCACATTTAAATAATAGAGAATTCCTGGAATGGAATTTCCTACTCATTTAAACTAAATGGATGTTTCTTATGTACTGAATATAAAATGTACAGACTTGTTTAGTGAAAATACATTGTAAGTCTACACTCCCTTTAACCTCCAAAATACATCTTATGTAAATTGTGACAATTGAGAACAGGACAAGAAATATAATATTGGAGTTTTGTATGCCAGTTTTTTAAAGATTTTGTCCAAGTTTTATGACATATTGTTATTTAACTTTCTATTTCTCTGATGACAAAGTAGGAACATTTTAACTGATTTTCTATATAGAGGAGAAAGCATCATAAATTTGAAGGGATATGAGAATACAGATACTGTGTTACAAGATGCAACATGGTTTAGTGCAGAATCTTGACTTTTGAGTCAGAAGACATGAGTTCAAATCCAGCCTCTGACATTCACTGTATCTTCTGTGACTTTAGGTAAGTGACCTCATCCCTCTGACTTCAGTTTCTTTGCCCATAAAAGGAGGGGTTTAGATTGATATCTAATCAATTAATTCCACTAATTAATTCTAATTCCACTGGCAACTTGTTGGTGCCCTGGATAGATGCTAGGAATGGAATCCCAAAGACCTGAGTTAAAATATGACCTCAGATATTTAATAGCTATATGACCTTGGGCAAGACACTTAACCTTGTTTGCCTCAGTTAAAATGAACTGGGAAAGGAAATGGCAAACCACTGCACTATCTACCAAGGAAGATCCCAAATGTAGTCACAGAGTCAGATATGACTGAAATGATTGAGCAACAGCAAAAAGGTTTCCTCCAGACCTTAGGATCCTCCAACAAGATACTCTTATCTTTTGTCTTTGGGGAAATTTCACTAGCTATCCCCATACATGAAATGCTGTACCTTCTCTGGCTTCCTTCATATCCCAGCTAAAATTTTCCCTTCTACTAGAAGATTTTCTTGATCTCCTTAATTCCAGTGACTTACTTTTGTTGATTATTTCCAATTTACCCTTAAGTAACATGTTTGTATTTAGCTGTTTACAATTTGTCCAGTTAGACTGTGATCTCCTTGAGAGCAGAGACTGTCTCTTGCCTTTCTTTGTATTCCCAGTGCTTAGCATGGTGCCTGAAACATAACAGGTGCTTAATAATTGCTTATTATCTGACTGACTAAATTAATGTCATGAAATGCCTTTGTCCATAGTGGGCATGGTCATTAATTTTTGTAGGATTAAAAAGTCAATGATCTGATCTTCTTTTGTGAATGCTATTTCTGTTCCCATTTAGGTGAGTGCAGCTGAGTTCTCAGAGAATGAATTGTGTACTTAGTTTTTAAGTATTTGTAACCTAGGGTTTAGTTTTGGTGAATTAGTCTTTGCATAGTTGTTCAAAAAGTGTTTTCTCTACTTGGGGACATTCCAATAAGTTTTGAGCACTTTAAAGTACTGTCAGCAAAGGAATGCTTGCTGAGGTCTGTAACCTGGGGTGTGAAAGTTGTAAAATGTAAATGAGCTATTGATCAGAGATGGGGGTGGGGGGGAAGAGTGAGTTAGCTGGTAGTTTAGGTAAGACTCCATTATATGTTAAGTGAAATAAACTTTGATCCAGAGAAGAGGGATAGTCAAGTGGAAAGAAAGTGATAATTGTTTGTGTTAATTAAGTTTTGGTTAAGTTCACTTGGAACAAGTCTCTGGGAGGGAATAGCCAAAGGGCTTCTGCATTTATTGTGATGAGCAGAAGCTACTTAACTTCTCCGGAGCCTGGAATGCTTCAGACAATTGAGTGGATAGGAGTCTGAGAACTGTTAAGGGCAATTTTTAAAATTTGTATTGTAAAAGTTCATAAAAAGTTGCTAGTCAAAAGCCTCCAAACCTCACCACAACATAAAGACTAATAGCTTGAGCTGAATTTCTCTGCAACCAGTTTCAGGAGGAGAGTTGGAGTAGGCTTGAAATGAAATAAAGAGGCAAAAACAAGTTAGAAATAATATGTATATTTGAATAGAATTCCTAAAAAGTAATTATAAGGTATCACATTCTCCAGTGTTTCATTTTCTTAAGTGTATATCAAAAAAATATGTTACTTACAGAAAACAGTAATTCAAATCTATGTGTATGTGTACATCTACATAAATATATACCTCTATATATAATATAAAGAACCAAGGTTAAATTGAGTGTCCAATCTAAATCTCATTTATCTATGCTATTGTATGCCTTCTTTCCATTTTTGTTTATAATATGAGTGGAATAAACTTGTTGCCCTTTCATGAAACTCTGCTCCAAGTAGAGGTGGGTAGGGGGTGGATCAGAGTCAGAGACTGCTCACCCAGGAACACCAAATACTGTTGTGATTTTATTATGAGGAATGGTGGAGCCATCTCAAAGAATTCAGAGTCAGATTACCTCCAGTCCAAGTAAAGGCATTTATTGAGAAGGATGCCTTTCATGAAGAGGGCCAAATTCCAAGAGGAACCAGCAACTTCATAGAAAGCAAAATAGATTTTTATATGGTAAAGATGCAATTACGGACCAAATTAGGAATATTAAAAAGGCAGGAGGGGTTTGTTAAGGAATTGGGGTATCAGCCTTGGTGGAATTACACATGTGATTATCTACAATGAATACAAAAAAAAAAACATTTGGGAGATATCTGTGTATGACAATGATATTATAGAAAGCCTCTTTATACTGTAAGTTCACCTAAAGGACAGCTTTTTCTATTATTGCACAAGTGTCTACTTACAGAAAGTTCCTTCTGTTGTTTTGGGGTCCACCTCCTGCTTAAAGTATCCTGATGCTGGTGCTTTATGATTGACCCTGTCTGAGACTAGATTGATGTGGTTATGGTTGAGTGCATGAACATACCTGCTGTTTCTGCAGAAAGTATGAGGAATTTGTCTCTGTCAGTGGCTAGCTAGAGGCAATGACTGGGATTGCATTGTGATGTTAATGGGATATAAGATCTTCCCTGCCCATTAATGGGCCTTATGTGGAGCCCAGTAAGGGAAGCTTGCTTAGGGGAGGATTGCTTGGAGGTAGGCTTGCACACTTTTTGGTACTAAGTTGATTAAACTCTGAATCATAAGGGTTGTGATGCCTTTTGGCTCTAAGAAGTATATATACATATATATATACATATATACATATATATATGTATATATGTATATATATATGTATATATATACACACACACACTCTGAGTTGGTATTTTGCTGTGGGGGATTCACTTTTGAGAAGAATCTTGTGACTCTTAGTGACTACATGTTCAGGTCTCCCCAACTGCTAAGATATAAAGTCTCTTTCAATTCAGGGATATATGTAAAGTGTATATCAATATTGCTTTGATCCAGGCAGGACAGCCTTCTTTGTTGGTCTTTACACTAATTTCTTTGCTTATGCTTTCTCTGATGTTCAGGTTGCTGACTTTTCCCCTGAATGAAAGAATATAATAAAAGAAGTTGGTTACCTCTTAAAAGCTCTTTCCTTTAGGAAAAGTAATCCAAGAACCTGTGATAGGAGGTCATCCTGGGTATGCTAAGGTGCTTGCTATTACACTCATCACATGGACACATCTGCTCTTTCTGTGATAAATATGAGTCATGGCCATACCTGCTCTAGTGAGCAGTAAGGTATATACGAAGAAGTTAGGATATTGATTCAGGGTGGGGAATGAGTGGCTAGGAAGGGGCAGTGGGGCCCATAAGGAAGTTTGAATTTTGGAGCTGAGGGAAGCTTTATTAGGATTTCATCAAACCCATAAGCGTCCTTTCACACACACACACAATTGAACTATATATAATGCTTTAAAGTTTGCAAATTGTTTCACAATTATCATTTGATTTTATCCTCACAACCCTGGGGATTAGTTGCTGTTATTATCCCTAATTTAAAGAGGAGGAAATTGAGGCAGTAAATCATCAATAAACATTTATTATGTATATTCTTTGTGTTTGCCAGATACTGTTTTAACATTTGGGGATACAACAAAAACTAACAGAATAATGAATCTCAAGGAGCTCCTAGTCTAATGGAGACAGCAGACATATAACTATATACAGCTGATCTATATGCAGGATAAATTAGAAATAATTAACAAAATGAAGGCACTAGAATTAAGAGTGCTTGGTTAGATTTCCTGTGGAACTTGGGATTTTTGCTGGGACTTGAAGAAAATTAGGGGAGCCAGGAAGTGGAGAAGAGAAAAGACAGCATTCCATGTGTGAGCCATAGTCAGTGAAATGCCCAGAGATGAAGCGTCTTGTTCCAGGAAGGGCAAGGAAGTCATTGTCACTGAATAAGAGTACTCTGTGTGTGTGTGTGTTGGGGGGGGCATAGTTTATGTGTCCAAAGACAGAAAAAGTGAGGGTAAGTGTGTGGGGGAGAGTGAGACTAATTATGAAAGGGTTTGAATATCAAGATTTTATATTTAATCTTGAAGGTGACAAGGGGACACTGGAGTTTATTGAGTAGGGAAATGACATGGTCAAATCTGAGTTGTAAAAACATCATTTTGATAGCTGAGTGGAGGATGGCCTAGAGTGGGAGAAACTTATGGCATGCCGATTAATATTCAGGTTTTTGTAATAATCCAAGTGTGGAGGTGGTGAGGGCCTGAAGCAGGAAGGTGGAGGCATCAAATGAAAGAAGGGGGCAAATGTGAAAGATGTTACAAAGATAAAATTCACAATTATTGTCAATAGATTGTATTTAGTATGTGTGAGAGGGTGAGAAACTGAGGATGACACTTACGTTGTGAATCTGGGTAACTGGAAAAATGGTAATACCCTTGATAGTAATAGGGAAGTATGAAAGGGGAAGATTTGAAGGAGGGAGACATAATGAACAGTTTTGGACACTGAATTTAAATTGTTTATGAAATACCCAGTTCATTATTTCTAGTAGCTAGTTGGAGATGTGGGACAGGTTCA
>JAQQSK010016932.1:0-10277 GCA_028658325.1 Potorous gilbertii | reverse complement strand
TAGTCAGAACATTGTATAATTTTGTCTTTTTATGACATGAGATTTTTTTTTCTTGAAATATTTTACTTTGGTAAAAAAGTTTAAAAAATATTCTTTAAACATTTTAACTTGCAGCGCTTTAAAAAAAAACCAAACAAACCAAAAACCTATCCACCTAGTGTTAAGATCAAGTTTTTACCCTGATTTTCATTTTGTCAGAGTTTTAAAAAACATTTTGAGACAAATTTGGTGATGAATTAAGACTATACTTGCTTGTGTGTGTTTGTGCTTTTTTAAATCATGATAGAAGGACTTTCTGCAGATGATATAAAAAATGTCTTGGAAAAGGTCCTATCAGAATGGAAAGGTGTGCCATGGCATTTGGAAGATGTTTCAAGAAAAATTCAACTTCAAGAAGATATTAATGCATACCTTAAAGATTTGGATGAGCTTGAAAAGGTTGTCAAGGAAAAGGAAGAATGGGTGAAAAACTCTCCCTTTTCAGGTAATACTCAGCAGTTTCATCCAGGCTTGAAGGATTCCTGCCGGGTGGGTAGATAACCTTCTTGCCTCATAGGTGCATTCTGCAGTCTGTCCTAATTTTCACTGAGCTTTTTACTTTTACATTTAATGTGGGTGCAAATCATTTTTTTGTGTGTGTAGGTTCTCTTACCTCTTTTCCCATTATGTATATGTTTCCATTGTGTAGTAAGAACTAACACATCTGCTTAGTCTTCGCCCTCAAATTGAAATGATGAGTTCCAGCTGTTTGGATCTTATGTCTCAGCCTTCTGCTCCAAGCTTCATTCAGAAGCGTCTAGAGAGCACTACAAATCTGTGCAACAGAATTTGGAGGAATGTCAGCAACAGTTGGAGAAAGGTAAATCATTCCATACTCTGTCCTTTTTAACTTTTTATCAACAGTTTGCTTTCATAGTTTAGCAGTCTTTGGGTCTTTGGCCTTGTTCTCATTACTAATCTTTATCTAGTGCCTCCTTCTAAGTATAAGACACCAGACTTCTTGGAAATCTCACCTTCCTCAACCCCCTCAGAGTGTGTTTCTTCATTGCTCTTGGTCTTAATGCCTGATTTATGAATTAGGATAATTCAGGTATTTCTGTGGGAAAATGAAGCTATGACCAGATCATTTTTTAGGAGTTACTTAAGAATCTTGGGTTTGATTATATTACTGAAATATTTACTGGGGAATTTTGATCATTTGTTATTTTCTACCTCTTTTTTGATAATAGTGGAGTTTTTTTTTATTAGTGATATCTTTGTATATCAGCATTAATCCTTCTCTTTTTGTTGTTTGACATTTTAAACTTATCACTCAGCAATCAGAACCTAAATTCTGAGTTTATTCTTATTAGGTTTGGTCTTTGGGGTATCTTACTATTTATCCTCCCCTGGGACTAAATCTTATTGAATTCTCCTCTTAAAAAATGAGAAGCCTTCATCTCCCATGCAAGCATTTCAGATAGCAAACACAACACTGAAAATAGGCTAGGTATTGTTTATTTCCAGAAGAAAATGCAAAGGTTTCTACCCAAGCCCCTAAATAGTCAAGATGCTTTTCCTTTCCTCAGTCAACAAACATTTCTTAAGCTCCTACTGTGTGCTAGACACCATGCTATGAGCTAGAGATATAAAGAAAAGCAAAGGTCAGTCTCTGTTATCAAGGAGCTCTCAGTTGGATGACTGAGACATGTTAAAAACTATATATAAATGAGATCTATCCTGGATATATTGGAGATAACCAATAGAGGGAATGCACTGGAATTAAGGAGTACTGGAAAAGGCTTCTTTTAGAAGGTGGAATTTTAGCCAGGGACTTGAAGGAACCCAAGGCTTAGATGACTAGTCTGACAAGACCCACTGCCCACAAGAATCTATATATTCCCTCCATGCTTAATTTTGGTGTTGAAATTATTTTAGCACTGAAAGCCAATCTGTCTCCTCTTCCTGTGGTAGTTCTGTCTCTCTGTCTCTCTCTTTTTATCATTCCTTTAACTGAATTCAAAAATTATTTTCAGTTCTGAATTCTTTTCCTTCTTCCTGATCTGTCACAAATGTTGAGAAAGTAAGAAATATAATATCCATTGTGTAGGTATATGTATACACACACACACATACATAGAGAATCATGCAAAATGTATCTCCATTTTCACAATGTTTCAAAAATATCCTCCCCAAAATAAAGTGAATAAAATGTGCTTTAATCTTCACTCAGAGTTCATCAGGTCTCTCTGACGGTGTATAGCATTTTTCTTCAAGACTCCTTTGGAGCTGGTATAGATTGTTGTATTGATTAGAGTAGCTAAGTTGTTTACAATTTATTATTATTACAATATTCCTGTACAATGTTCTTCTGGTTCTGCTCACTTCACTTTGCATTAATTCATATACATCTCCTTTGGTTTTTTTGAAACCATCCCGCTAATCATTTCTTATAGTATAACAGTACTTCATCACAGTCATGTGCCACAATTTGTTCAGTTTTTCCCAAGTGGATGTGCTTCCTTCATTTGCTGATCGTTTGCCATCACAAAAAGAGCTATTACAGATAATTTTGTATATGTATTTCTTTTCCTTTTCTTTCTTTTTGGGCTTCAGCCATGGTCGTGCTATCGCTTAGATCAAAGGCTATGCCCAACTTTTTAGCCTTTAGGATTTGTTCCAAATTGTTCTCGAGAACGTTTGAACCAGTTCACAGCTCCATCAACAGTATATTAACGTACCTATTTTTCCTCATCCCCTCCCATATGTCATTTTCTTTTTCTATCATGTTAGCCAGATTGCACCCCAAAATCATTTTAATATGCATTTCTCTAGTTATTGGGGATTTAGGACTCTAAAATTTTCTAACCTTGCCTTTTAAAGCCAACCTGAAATTTGACCCAGAGAGTGTGGGCAATATGAATCAATCAGCCTTGCTTAGTGTAGGACAATAAGCTATGAAATAATTAGGACAAACCCAGATACTTTTAAGGAGATATGATAAGTGTCAAGACAAACACCTGTACTTGAAGATGAAATATATTTTTTACGAAGAAATCCCACATTTTGAGGCAATGGTTTCCAAACTCTATGAGAAAAGGCCAGATTCTGCAAGGTCATGTAGCCCAACCCCTGAGCTTTAAGGAAACTGACACCTCATAGAGATAGTAAATATCAGAGCTGAGATGTGAACCTTGTTATCAGATTTCAAATCTTTACCCTTTTCAGTGGAACGTGCACACTCATTCTCAAAATTTAAGGGGAAAATGTGGAGCATGATCAGCCCCTCAAATATTGTATTTTCCCTGGAAATGACTAGGTAGCTAACTGGGACTAAGGGTAGGCTAAAATCGTAAGCCTGTCATTCTGACCTCTAGTGGCAGGCTCAAGAATCGTTTCAACTGCCTAGATTTTTCTGCCCTCTCCAAGCATCTTCTTCAATAGAGGGTCTTAAGAGGGATTAGGAGAGCTAAATTGTGCACTGAATAGAGCACAGGACCTGAAGTTAGGAAGATTTGAGTTTAAATGTGGACTCAACACCCACTAGCTGTGTGATTTTTGGCTAGTCACTTAACCTCTGTAAAAAAAAAAAAAAAACTTGTTGTTTATTTTATTTACTCATCCATCCTTTTATTTATGTTTGGTTTACCACATGCAGTTCCACAAGTTTTTGAGTTCCAAATTTTCTCTCCCTCCCTCTCCTCCCACCTCCTCAAGAGATGACATGCAGTTGGATATAAGCTCCACATAAACATTGACATTAAGCATATTTTCACATTAGTTTCCAAGTGAATTCCTATTCTCATTTTTATGGTTTTTCATTATCCTTCCAATCACTCAGGTTTGCAACCCTAGAGTCATTGTGATGATTCTTCTTCCACTACATCTCTTGTGTCCACTCTCTTCTCTCCATTCACACAGTTATCTCATCTTTTAGTTGGACTATTGCATTAGCCTCTTTAAAAAAAAAATTCAGTTTTCAACATTCACTTTCACAAAATTTTGAACTTCATAATTTCTCCCCTACCCCCACCACAGGTCAGTGTGTATACTGATTTCCCTTTCTTCCAATCTGCCCTCCTATCATCCCCCAGCCCCATCCCCTTCTTTTCTATTTTACTGTAGGACAAGATAGATTTCTGTACCCCATTACCTATATATCTTATTTCCTAGTTGCATGTAAAATAACTTTTTTAACATCCATTTTCAAGTTTTGAGTTCCACATTCTCTCCCTTCCCCCCTCCCAATCCACCCTCATTGTGAAGGCAAGCAATTTGATATAGATTATACATGTGTAGTCATGCAAAACACTTCCATAACAATCATGTTGTGAAAGACTAACTACATTTCCCTCTATCCTGTCCTGTCCTCTATTTATTCTATTCTCTCCTTTGACCTGCCCCTCTACCAAAGTGTTTGCTTCCATCTACCCCTTCCTCAAATCTGCTTTCCCTTCTATTATCCCACCTCTTATCCCCTTCCCCCCTGCTTTCCTGTAGCATGAGATGAACTTCCATACCAAATTGAGTGTGTCTGTTATTCCCTCCTGAAGCCAAATTCAAGGAAAGGAAGGCTCACTTTTTCCCTTTCATCTTCCTCTTCTTTCCCTCCATTGTTAAAGCTCTTTTTTGCCTCTTTCATATGAGATAATTTACTACATTCTACCTTTCCCTTTCTCTTTCTTTTAGGACATTCCCCTCAGGACTTAGTTTTCTTTTTTAGATATCATCCCTTCACATTCAGCTCACTCTGTGCCCTCTGTCTCCATCTCTTTCTATATATATACATATATACCTACATATATACACACACAAACACACCCATACATACAGACATATATATATATTTTTTTTTCCCTCCCTCCAACTATCCTAATATTGAGAAAGGTCTCATGAGTTACAAATATCATCTTTGCATGTAGGAACGTAAACAGTTTAACTTTAATAAGTACCTTATCGTTGCTTTTTCCTGTTTACCTTTTCATGTTTCTCTTGACTCTTGTATTTGAAAGTCAAATTTTCTATTCAACTCTGGTCTTTTTAATGAAAATTCCTTAAAATCCTCTATTTCATTGAAGTTCATTTTTTCCCCTAGAAATATTATACTTAGTTTAGCTAGGTAGGTAACTCTTGGTTTCAACGCTATCTCCTTTGACCTTTGGAATATCATATTTCAATCTCTCCAGTCACTTAGTGAACAAGCTGCTAAATTTTGTGTTATCCTTAATGTCTTTCCACAATACTTGAAGTGTTTCTGGCTGCTTGTAATATTTTCTTCTTGACCTGGAAATTCTGGAATTTGGCTACAATATTCCTAGTAGTTTTCCTTTTGGGATCTCTTTTAGGAGGTGATTGGTAGATTCTTTCCATTTCTGTTTTACCCTCTGGTTCCAAACTATCAGGACAGTTTTCTTGGATAATTTCTTGAAAGATGATGTCTAGGCTTTTTTTTGGATCATGACTTTCAGGTAGTCCTGTAATTTTTAAATTGTCTCTAGTGGATCTATTTTCCAGGTCAGTTGTTTTTCCAATGACGCATTTAACATTGTGTTCTATTTTTTCATTCTTTTGGTTTTGTTTTATAATTTCTTGATTTTTCATAAAGTCATTATCTTCCATTGGTTCCATTCTAATTTTTAAGGAATGATTTTCTACAGTGAGCTTTTGGACTCCTTTTTCCATTTTGCCCATTCTGCTTTTTTAAGGCATTCTTCTCCTCATTGGCTTTTTGGACCCTTGAAAGTTGTTATTTTCTTCAGCATTTTTTTTCTATTTCCTTTAGCAAGCGATTGACTTCTTTTCCTGATTTTCTTGCATCATTCTCATTTTTCTTCCTCATTTTTCCTCTCCTTCTCTTACTTGATTTTCAAAATACTTTTTGAGCTGTTCCATTGCTTGAGATGAATTTATGTTTTTCTTTGAGGGTTTGGCTCTGTTATCTTCCTCTTGTTGTATGTTTTGATGTACCTCGTCACCAATGACATTAGAAAATTCCTCTTCAGCGAGAAAGTAAGAATCTGTAGTCTGTTTCTTTCCCCCTCTTTTTGGCCATCTTCCCAGCCAGTCATTTGAAGTTTGACTTCTTGTTAAGTAGGGAGCCCCATAAACTGCCTCTACTTCAGCAGTGGCTGTCACCACCTGTGGCTAGACCATGTACCATTCTCAGACAGATGAGAGACCCTTCCCGTTGACCTCAAAGCTGTCTTTGGCTTTTGTGGTTTGAGAAGTCTGAAAACTGCAGTAGCTGTCAGTAATTCAGTCCCTTAAGGCCTGCTCCTCCTCTGTCTATACTGGTGCAACCCATGTCTAAAGGCACTTTACTCCCAGCTGGGTGAGATAAACCCTTCCTGTCAACCTTTCAGACTGTCTTGGGCTAGAAATTTGCTTCATTCTGTCATTCTGTGGCTTCTGAAGCTTTAGAATTTGTTTAGTCATTTTCATAGGTTTTTGAGGGATTTCCAGGGAGAACTCTAGCTGGTCCCTGCTTCTACTCTGCTATCTTGGCTCATCCCCCATTATTGTTTATTATTATTAATCTGTTAGGTATATGGAAGCCTGGAATTAGATCCCGGTTTATTTGGCACTGGAGCAATGACACCTTTAACTTTGGAGAGCCGCCGTGAGGTCCTATGTCCACAGAGTAGCTCTTTTCACTCCATGGTAGGTTTAGGGCCATCTAATTGGCCTTAGAGCACACTTCTCTTATAGTTGCCTTTATGTAAAGGGGGTACTTGACATTTCTATATGTGATTTTGTTCTCTAACAAGTGTAACAAAGGAAACTGAGGCTCGTTGTGAATTGGTGTGTGTTGTGTGGACGTGTGTGCATGAACACAGATGTGTATATGTGTGTGTGTGTGTGTGTGTGTGTGTGTGTGTGTGTGTGTGTGTGTGTGTATTAGGTGAGGAAAAGTCTAAAAACCCATTCTGTCTATGCTATGGTCTGCTATATAAAGTTTGCGAATGGCGTGTTACCTTTCTGTTGCCTCCAGTCATTGTAACCAAGTTCACTTTGCTAGTATCCTTTTTGTTGAGTTTTACTTGAATTTTGTTTTCATCGATAAAAGGTGAATGTATTTATATTTGAGGTATACTAAGAATATACAATAATGTTTTTTTGAGACTTCCTTGAAACTCCCTTTTTTCCTATCTCCCAGTCATTAGTGTTGGTTTTTAGGGAATTAATTTTGCTCAGATGGAAGGAATATCTATGTTGATGAGGTCAAAAATCTGTTGAACTACACAAGTTGTAGAAAAAGACCCTCAAGGAGTGATGTACTTCTCCCTAGTTGTTCCCAGTACAAGCATAAAGGAATTTCCTAAGCTCTTACACAACAGGCTTTGCCTTGGTCCCCGTGCTGGTAACCTTGTGTTGGTTTGATAATGCTCTTTGCTTGTAGTAATGATGGATCTTGTGGTGAAATGAAGGATTCTGTTTATGTCTGGCAAATGGATTACGTTTCCTCTCTTAGGGACAAGGTTTTGTAGATGTAGGCCAGGGTTTTTTTTCAGTGAATTTTAATGGTCAGGGAAGTGATCTGCAGACAGCTCTTTTTCCTCAGCTCACACTTGCAAAGTAGGCTTTGGTGCCAATGGGAAGGTTTGGTATTTAATTTCCTAACCTATGCTGCTTATTGGTTGCTCCTTCTTATGGTTTAAAAGGAAGTTCCTTTGCACTCAAAGTATTGTTGGTTCATTTTTTTTTTAAGAATATAATTAAGTGCATGCCTCAGACATTTCTAAGGCTAATATTATAATAGATGTCATTATTCTATGGAATTGACTTGCAGAATTGACTGCTAGTAATCGGGAGTAAGGAATTTGAGAATGGTTCATGATAGGTGACAGTTTGTCCATATGACTGAGAGCAATGAGAATTTTGGGAGATATTTATTCTTGTGCTTTAAAGGTTGTAGTTTTATTATGAGTGGGAGGGAAGACAAAAGGAAAGTCTTAGACTAAGAGAAAAGAAATCAGTACCAGTTGATCATTATTGAGATCTTTTATCACAACGAATGTAGGAAAGAAAGCTGAATTAATATGCGACACCTCAACTATAATAATCCTGAAAGTGTGATGTCAGGCTGAAAGCAGTATGCATGTTTTTGATTTACACACTCTGCTCGTTTTAACTAGAACATTTCACATAGAGTATAAATATCTGCCTAGTCAACACAAAATGACTGACACATGTGAAAGAATACTTTCTAATATTTGATTAAATTAATCTTTTCTAAAATACACAGATGTAAAGAGCCAGCCTGGAGATGACTACTTACAGACGTTGAAAACAGTGAAGGACGTGCTAAATGAATCAGAAAATAAGGTTCAGATTTCTCTGAATACCTTGAGTGACCTTTAAAAAGTTGAGAATGCCTTACAAGAGAAAATGGTAAGACTTTGTTAGGTCTTATTTTTATTATATTTTTGTTAGACTCTATATTAGAGTTCATTTTCATTATCCTAAAAATTATGAAATAATTTGAAATATATTTTTTTATGCTTTACTTTTTTATTTATTAGTCTTTTGACCTTTGGACCTTTATGTTTTTTTAGTTATCCACTGAACCTGTGACCTTAGTCACAAAGAGAAGTATAATTTGTGTTTTTTAATATAGCCACCATTAACTTTATGTTATTTACTTGCTCTTTATTTTTTAAAAATAATTGTGCTCTTTTCAGGATTATCTTTCAAAAGAAGAACTCATTACTTGTAGTGGAACGAGTATCAGAATTGGCATTAGGAAAAATGTCATCACTTAGTAGTTTTGTGAGCATGGGTCAGATCATTCTTACACTTAGTCATCTGTAAATTAGGGATAATGCTTCTCGTAGTGTTTTACTTTTAGAATTGTTGAAGAGGAGATGATCAGTGGATTCTTATGATACTTTCTGTAGCAGCTCAAAAGGTCCTCTTTCTTGGCCACCTTAGTCAACTGTTCTATCTCCATTAGACTTTTTTTTGTTTTTTTGTTAAGTAGTTTCAAAATTGTTTTGTACGCATCATAAACTTGTTCTCTGGATGATTTCAAGGCTACAATCAATTGCAAATATCCTTTCAATTACTGAACAACAGCTAATGACATTTTTTTCACAAAGTATAAAAATAGATTATTGTGATGTGTTTATGTACATCCTTCCGCCCCCCTCCCCCCCTCCCCCTGCCCACATACAGTACATGCAGCAGTGAGGTGGTGCAGCCGAGAGATCAGAGTTCAAATTCGACTTCAGACACTTACTAGCTCTGTGACCCTGCTCAAGTCATTTAACCTTTGCCTGCATAAAACTGGAGAAGGATATGGCAAACCCCTTCAGTATCTTTGCCAAGCAAACCCCATGGACAGCTGGTTCATAGGGTTATGAAGAGTCAGTCATGACTGAACAACAATAGATTAGTGGAAATAGGTTATATTGAATTGTAATTTAAAATACCAACATTTAATCAATCTAAATATTCTTTCAATTAGTTTTTTGTAAAAAAAAATCTGTTTGAAGTATTTGTATTTCTCAAGTTTATAAAACTTAAAAATACACTAGGACTTTTGGGATCCTCTGCATTTCTTCTCCCTTTTACAACCGACTTCTCAAACTGTCCTTTCGTATTTATTGGCTCAGAGTCTTTACACCTCACTCACTTGTGACTCCGTTTTGGATTCCAGCCACATCCCTCAACTGAAACTGCTCTCTCTAGACTGACAAAGATCTTTAAACTTCTCACATCAGTGTCTTTTTTCTTATACTAAGCTTACTTGTCTTCCTGGTAACTATTTCCCTTCTCCCAAGATACTGCTTCCTCCGTGGCATCCCTAGGATAGTGACTTAGAGCCCGAGAGGACCCCTGAACTAATCTGGTCCAGTCTTTTATTTACTAATATATATTTATTTATATAAGGAATAAAAATAAATTATAAACATAATGAATATAACTGTTACCTTTATTTACAAATGAATAACTGAAGTCAAGAAGTTAAGTAACTTGTCTAAAGTCATGTGGATGATTAATTGGAAGAATTCTAGATGAGGTCTGCGGGTGCTAGGTGAACCCCAAAATACCCACAGTCTGGGTCGTGTTCGAATGAATTCGACTCAAGCCTTCTTAAAGTCAAAGAAAACAAAGTTTATTAAAGATTCGCCCAAGTGGGTTGCCTCTTACAGAGTCTAAGCATTAGTAACACTTGTATTCACAAGTGGGCCTGATACAATCCCAGCTAGACAGAGTCTGAGCTGGATTGAATCTGAGCGCCTTCATGGTGGCAAGGTGGGACTTAAATACAGAAAAGAGTATAGGGGGGATGGGGG
>JAQQSK010016931.1:0-10277 GCA_028658325.1 Potorous gilbertii | reverse complement strand
TAATGACAATGAAGTTCAAAACACACAATCAGAAGACAACAAAGGTAAATACCTACATTCAAAGCCTCAAAGAAAATTATGAATTTGTCTCCAGCCATGGATGACATCAAAAATGGATTTAAAAATCAAATAAGAGAAGTAGAGGGAAAATTGTAATGATAAATGAGAATGATGCAAGAAAATCATGAAAAAGGGTCATCAATTTGGTAAAGGGGGCATAAAAAATACTGAAAAAATACCACCTTAAAAAACAGAATAGTCCAAATGGTAAAGGAGGCATTAAAAATCCAATGAAGAGAAAAATACTTTGAAAAGAAGAATTGACCAAATAGAAAAAAAGATATAAAAATTCACTGAAGAGAAAGATTCCTTAAAAGTAAAATTGGTCAAATGTAAAAGGAAGTACAAAAGCTTAATGAAGAAAAAAATCCCTTACAAATTATAATTAGGCAAGTTGGGAAGCTAATGACTCTATAAGGCATTAAGAAATTATCAAAGAAAATCAAAAGTATGAAAAATAGAAGAAATTGTGAGATATCTCATTGAAAAAAAAACTGACATGAAAAAGAGATGCAGGAAATGTAATTTAATAATTGGGCTATTGGATATTGGACTAACTTTAAAGCCATGATAAAAAATGATGCTAGACATTATCTTTAAAGAAATTATCAAGGAAAATTGCCATGATATGCTAGAACTAATGGATAAAATAGGAAATGAAACAAACCACCAATCACCTCTTCAAAGAAATCCAAAAATAAAAACTCCCAAAAGTTTTATAGCCAGATTTCAGACATCCTGTCAGGATAACAAGAGTTAACAATTTTTACATTAAATGATTGGATGTCTGGAAATATAATATTCCAGAGTTGCAGAAGTGCTAGAATTACAACCAAGAATCATCTACCCATAAAAACTGAATATAATCCATTGGGGAAAGTGGACATTCAGGGAAATAAAGGACTTTTAAGCATTACTTATGAAAAGACCAGAAATGAATAGAAAATTTGACTTTCAAATACAAGATGCAAAAGAAGAATAAAAAAGCAAATGGAAAGGAGAAATCACAAGGGATTCAATGTTAAACTGGTTACATGGGAAAATTCTATTTATAATTCCTAAAATATTTCTCTTTATTAGGGCAGGTGGAAATATAAGTAGACAGAAAGTAGAGATGCGAGTTGAATGGGTAATAGTATGATTATTTAAAAATAATGAGGAATACAAAAGATTTCACTGGGAGAAGCGGAAAGGGAGAGGCAAAATAAGGTAATTAGCTGAGATAAAAGAGGCCTGAAAGATATTTTATGGAGAAGGGGAGAATGGGGGAAGCAGGGAGGGAAGCCTATGAACCTTAATCTCATCAGAATTATCTCAAAGAAAGAATAATACAAACAATAACTTGGGGATAGAAATATATCTTATCATATAGGAAAGTAGGAAGGGAAAGTGATAAGAGAAGGGGTTTGGGAAGTTGATAGAAGGGAGGTCGGTTTGAGGGAGGTAAAAATCAAAAGTAAAACATTTTTGATAATGGATAGGGTAGTTGGAGAGAGTAGGATAAACAGCAGGATGGGCAGGGGATACATAGTTGGCAATCATGAAAAAGGTGCATTGAGTTTCTCTGATAATGACTTAATTTCTCAAATATACAGGAAATGGATTCAAATTTATAGAAATAAGAGCCAATATTCAATTTAAAAATGCTCAAATGATACAAACAGTCAGCTTTCAGAGAAAGTAATCAAAGTAATCATATGTTTTAAAAAACTTTTTTAATCACTATTGATGAGAGAAATACAAATTGAAACAACTCTGAGCTATAACCTCACACCTGTCATATTGAATAATATGATAGAACAAGAATATGACAAATTTTGAGGGAATGTAGGAAAATTAAATCACTAATGTACTTTTGGTGAAGTTGTATACTGATTTAACCACTCCGAAGTGCAATTTGGAATTATGCACAAAAAGCTACAAAACTATGCATTCCCTTTAGCCAAGCAATAGGACAGGAAAGGGAAAGGGAAAGGGAAGGAAAGGAAAGGACAGGAGTTATGTGTACAAAAATATTTAGAGCAGCTCTTTTAGTAATGGCAAAGAATTAGAGATGAGAGGATATCCATCAATTGGAGAATGGCTTGAACAAATTGTTGAATATGATTGTCATGGAATGTATTGAGTTTTAAGAAATTATGAGAAGGATAAACTCAGAACAAAATACATAGAAAGATTTACATGAAGTGATTTACATGAAATGAGCAGAAACAGGAGAACATTGTATACAGTAGCAGCAACACTGTATGATGATCTACTAGGAATGACAATCCCTGCAATAAAATGATCCAATACAATTCTATAGTATTTATGTTAAAAGATACTTTTCATCTCCAAAGCAGGAACTGGTCAAGAAATCAGAACAGAGACATTTTCTCTTTACTTTATTTTTCTTGTGATTTTTAATCTCTTATTTTCACAGAATGACTTACATGGAAATTTGTTTTATATGATCATTCATGTATAACCTGTGTCCAATTGCTTGCCTTATCAATGGAGGAGGGAGAGGAGAGAATTTGCAAATGAAAATTTGAAAAAAAAACATTGTTTTTAAATGTAATAAGGGAAAATATTAAATGTGGAATTTTAAAAATAAATGAATTTGACAGTTTCTAACTTTTGCCATGCTTCTTTTTAGCTTTCCCAAACATCTTTACCAAATAATGAATTTTATCCCCTAAATTTAAATCTTCACATTGGTAAACACAAGATTACTTTAATATTTTACTGGTATGTATTGTATGTTCACTGATTGACCCTCACATTTTTTAGACAGTACCAGATAGTTTTAATATTCACTGTACTGTATCATAGTTTAAGATCTGGTACTGCTGAAATTTTTCATTAGTTTACAAATTTTTACAATGCAAATTTTTCATGAGTTTCTTTGAAATTCTTGACATTTTGTTCCTCCAAATGGATGACATTATGACTTTTTTTAGCTCAGTTATTATAGTAACTTAATTTGGGTGGCATTAAATAAATAATTCATATAAAATGATCACTTTAGTATTGATTTTGCTCATAAACAATTTATATTTCTTCAATTATTTAAATATCTCTTTATTTGCTCAAAGAGTGTTTTTATAATTATATTGATATCGTTCCAGTGTTTTTGCTGGCACATGTACTCAGGTATGTTTTGCTGTCTATAGTTATATTAAATAAGGTATCTCTTGTTACCTCTTCTTGCAAGATTCTGTGATACATAAAAATGTTGATAATTTATGTGGGTTTGTTTTACATCCTATTAATTTCTTAAAATAATTAATTATTTCAACTACCTTTTTGTTGTGTCTTTAGAATTCTCCAAATATATCATCATGTAAATTGTAAAAAGAAATAGTTTATTACTTCATTTCCCATTTTGATTCCTTTGATTAATTTTTTCTTCTCATTGTATTTGCTTGTATTTCTAAAATATTATTGAATAGTATTAGTGATACACAATGCAGTTTCCCTGTTTATTTCTTTTAATTAAGTCTGTATTAACTCTGTCTTCCATCATGATTCCTATCCCTGCTTTTTTTTTTACATCAGCTGAAGCATCATGACTTCTAGTCTAACTATTTTAGTTCTGTGTGTATATCTCATTTTTTAAATTGTGTTTATTTTAAGCAACATATGTTCAAATTCAAATTTTTAATCCATTATGTTTAATCCATAATATGTTTCCATTTTATGGGTAAATTCATCCCATTCACACTCAAAGTTATAATTACCAGTTGTGTATTACCCTCCCTATTTTCCCACTATTCTTTTTTCCTAGTCATTCTATCCCTCCTCATGGCTCTAATTTATTATTTTTAACAGTTTATAACAGATAAAGCAATTCAAACTTTTGGTCAGGTGTTACATCTTTTTAAAGCATTTACAATATGGACCACAAAAGAATTATTTTTTTTAAACATAAGCTAACTGAGACACAGATAATATTCATGTTGATAACTTCACAATCTCTTGATCTAGTTGTCTCCACAGTATTACTAAGAATAAAAGGACCCTAACTTAATGTTGTTGGTCTAAAGTACTATTCCAAATAGCTTAATTTTAAACAGCCTTGGATGTTCCTCTACCCATAATCTATAATTGAATAGATCTACTATTAAGCTTACAAACCTTTTGACTATAGGAAATTGCCACCAAGAGTAGGAACATTTCAGGGAAACAATATCTCCCCAACTTCATGTCTATTCCAGGCAGGAGTAGATTGTCCACTGTATTCAGTCAGGCTTAAAGTCTGCCAGGTGTCAGTGGGGAAATTGAGTCCAGAGAATCCCACCTCAGTCCATGCTGAACAGCTGCTCTCCCACTCTTCCCTTCAGATCACCTATGCAGTTCATACCAGCATCTCATGAGCATACTGGCATCATGTAATGGAGACTCGGATCGCCTTTCTTGTTTCCCATACATGGAGTTAGACTCAGAAGAACAGTCACTTAGTAGTCCTATAGCATCTAAAAATGGCAAGTTCCTATAGCCAGGTTTAAAATATGATTATAGTTTCACTTTGGCTAAGGAACATCTTTTAGGCAAGTCTTAAGTGGCTTACATGTCTTTTTATACATGTTCTAGTTCCTGATTAAATGGCAATCATGAAATCCAATTTACCATTAAAATCTTGACTTTTCCATCAATGCCAAATTTTATCAGAGGTTGCCTTCCTCTTGGAAAGTTAGACTGAAATTCTTTTCTCCAAACTAAAGATATCATTGATTTATTCTCAGTAATTAATTCAGTTTATTGTTTTAATACTAATTGCTTTTACTTCACTTTGTAACATGACCAATTTTTCTTCCCATCACCCCCCCTTCCCACTTCCTAATACCTTGCATTATGTTTGTTCCTTTCCTCAATGTACTCTCCCCTCCATCAAACCCCACCCCTGTCCTATCTCCATCTTCCTTCTTTTCTTGCAAGGCAAGATGAATTTCCATACCCCTATCCCTTAATTCTTATTTCCTGATTATATACAGTAAAAATTCTCAACATTTGTTTCTACTACTCGGAATTCCATCTTCTCTCCCTCCCCCCTCCCTCCCCAGACCCACTAAGAAGGGAGGCAATTCACTACAGACTAAACCTGTGTTGTTTTGCAAAAGACTTTCATAGTAATCATGTTGTGTAACACTAATTATATTGCCCTCTGACCTACTCTATTGCCCTTTTTTCCCCCCTACAACTGACTTTGTCCCTTCTTGAAAGTGTTTGTTTCTAGTGACTCCCTTCTCCCATTTGCCCTCCCTTCTAACATTCTCTTCACTACACTTTTTGCCTCCTCTCCTACTTTCCTGTGGTGTGATATAAATTTTCATATCAAATTTAGTGAGCATGTTATTCCTTCCTTCAGCCACATATAGGGAGAGTAGCTTTATCTCCCCCCCCCGTCTCCCTTATCACCTCTACTGAATACAATTTTTCTTATCTCTTTTATGAGTTATAGACTGCCCCGTTTCGTTACTCCCTTTCTCTTTCCGGAATTTTCTTCACCGCTTAATTTTTATTTTATTTTATTTATTTTTGTGTGTGTGTGTGTATGTGTGTGTGTGTGTTTGTGTGGATATCATCTCTTCTGATAACACACATCCTGTACTCTCTATCTATGTGTATGTGTGTGTTCAATCTATCCAACTACCCAAATACTGAGAAAAGATTCAAGAGTTAAAAATATTTTCTTTCCATGTAGTAATGTAAACAGTTCAGCTTTAGAGAGTCTTTTATCATTTTTCTTTTTTTTTTCTCCCCTGTTTATCTTTTTATGCTTCTCTTGATTCTTGTCTTGGGAAGTCACATTTTTAAATACAGGTCTGGTCTTTTCCTCAACATGAAATCTTCAAATTTGTCTCTGTCACTGAATGTCCATTTTTTCCTTTGAAGTATCATATTCAGATATTCTGGGTAGGTGATTCTTGACTTCAGTCCCAGTTCCTTTGAATTCTGAAATATCCTACTCCAAGTCCTTCATTCATTTTATGTTGAAGCTGCCAGATCCTGTGTTATCCTGATTGTATTTCCACAGTACTCAAATTGTTTCTTTCTAGCTGCTTTCAATATTTTCTCCTTGATCTGAGAACTCTGAAATTTGGCCACAAGATTCCTAGGAGTTTCTCTGTTCGGGTGTCTTTCAAGAGGTGATTGGGGAATTCTTTCAATATTTATTTTACCCTCTGATTCTAGAATATCAGGGCAGTTTTCCTTGATAATTTCATGGAAGATAGTATCTAGGTTCTTTTTTTTGATGTAGCCCAATAATTTTTAAGTTATTTCTCCTGGATCTATTTTCCAGGTCACCTGTTTTTCAAATGAGTTCTTTCACATCATCTTTTATTTTTTTTAAATTTTTGGTTTTGTTTACTAACTTTTTGGTTTAACTCATAGTCATTCTTTACCCTGGACTCAATTCTCTCTTTCAATGCATTATTTTGTTCAGTGAGCTTTTGAACCTTCTCCTCCATTTGGCTAATTCTGATTTTTAAAACTTCCTTCTCCTCATTGGCTTTTTGGACCTCTTTTTCCAATTGAGTTAACCTCTTTTTAAAGCTGCTTTTTTCCTCAGTGGTTTTTTTGGTTGTTTGTTTGGTTTGTTTGTTTGTTTGTTTTGGTTCTCTTTTAGTAAACTGCTAACTTGATTTTTAAAGTCTTCTTTTGCCTGAACCAAGTTTAAGTCCCATTTGGAGGGAGGGTCCTTGACTCTCCTGACAGTATGCCTTGTTCTTCCTTATCTAAAGGGATGTGGAGGAGACACTTGTTTCCCAAGAAAGTAACCTTCTTTGGTCTTATTTTTTTCCCCTTTTCTGGGCATTTTACCAGTCAATTACTTGACTTTTGAGTTTCCTCTCCACACCCAACTCACCTCCTGTTCTGCCCAGCTAGCACTTAGGGGCTGAGATTCAAATGCTGCTCCCCAGCCTCAGGGCTTTTGGCAGGGGCAGGGCAGCCACACAGTGCTCAGTTCCCTGATGGGGTTTATGCAGAGACCTTCAACAACAGATCTGAGCTCCTGCCTGCTTTGGGAGCCCCTTTCTGCTGCTGCCTCCACTGCTGCCTCCCAAAGGGCCTGAGTTATGGGGACACCCCTCTTCCCTCTTGGCCAGCAAAAAAAGACCCTCTCATTGAGCTTTGGTGCCTGTGGGTGGAGAGATCTGCGCTGCCACTGGAGATCCTGTCCCTGAAGCCTGCTCAGATCTGTTCCTCACAGTGGCGCATGGCCAAGGTAGGGCTGGGCTCTGCTCCGGGTCTGGTGCATGACAGACCTTTGGTGTTGGTTTTTCAGTTCTCTCTGGAACAGAAATTTCTTCCACACCGTTGTTCTGTGACTTCGGCTGCTCCAGTTTTTTGGGAGTTCTTCTTTACAGGTATTTCATGGGCTGTGGGTTAGGAGCTAGCATATGTGTATCTTTCTACTCCACCATCATGGCTCCTCTAATTTAACCACTACCTTTCCTTTCTATTCCCTGATCTACCCACCCTTTTAAGAGTCCTTTCCTTATTCTCTCCCCACACCCTCTACCTTAATTTACCTGCTCCTCCTAGAGTTCTTCCTTTTTCCTCTATCTCAACCTCCTAATTCTTAATTTATACATCTCTCTTAAAAGTCCCTCTCCTATAATATTGGCTAGTCTTCTTATTTCTTTATAAATTCATAGGACTTTTATACCCTTCTAGAGGTACACATTGTTCCCTCTTTTACCCATTTCTGATGAGAGTAAGGTTCCAGAAGTTCCATCCCTCCACTCCCATTTTCTATTCTTCCATCAGTTCTTCCTTTCATGCTCCTTATTACCTCTCCCTAACCACTTTTCTTTAGTATGAACCACTCTCTAGGTAATGATGACAGTCTTAAGAGTATTGATAACATTTTCATATATAAGAAGCAATTGGTTTGACCTTATTGAGTCCCTTACACTTTGTCTTTAATGTTTACCTTATGTTTCTCCTGTCTTGCATGTTGAATTTTTCATTAATTTATTGTTTTTTCTCCCCCAAAATACCTGGAAGTCTCTCAGTTCAGTGGATGTCCTTTGTTTGTGTTTATGATTGTACTCAACTTTGCTGGGTAAATTATTTTTGGTCACAGCCCCAGTTATTTTGCTCTTTGAATTATGATATTCAAAGATATATATATATATGTACATATATATATGTGTATATATATATGTATATATATATGGTCTTTTAATACAGAAGTTTCAGATCTTGTGTGATATGGATTTTCTCTATGTTTTCTTTTCCCCTGTTGCTCCTTAATCTGAGACTTTGGAACGTGGTTATGACATTCCTGCAAGTTTTCATCCTGGAATGTCTTTCAGGTGATGCTTGGTGGACTTTTCTTTCTATTCTACTTTACCCTGCCATTCTAAAACTTCAGAACAATATTTTTCTTGTAATAATTATTATCAACACTCTTGTTTTGATCCTAACTTTCAGGTAGTCCAACAATTCTCACATTGTCTCTCCTCTATCTGTTCTCTAGACCAGTTGTTTTTTCTAATAAGATGTTTCACCTTCTCTTCTACTTGTCTTCCTTTTCATTGTTTTGATTTTGTTTTAATATTACTTAGTACCTTATTAGCTTCTCCTTACCCAATTCCAGTTTTTAAGGAGCTATTTTCTTCCTTAAGTTTTTGCATCTCTTTTTCCAATTGGTTACATTCTTTTCATGATTCTATTGGTTTTCTTGGATTACTCTTATTTTTCCCCTAATTTTCCCTGAATCCCTCATTTAATTTTAAGTCTTTTTTAAAGTTCTTCCAAGATTTATTTTTATGGATTTAGGACCATTTGCATTTTTCTTTGAAGTAAGAATGGCTCTTTTAACTTCACCATCTTCCCCTGAATATGAGATCAGATCGTCTTTATCCCCAAAGCAGCTCTCTATAGTCAGGTTCTTTCTCCTTTACATATTCATTGGTAGTTTGCATTAGTTTATTTTAGCAGGTTATTATTGTAATCAGGTTCTACCCCAGAGGAATGGGGAATAGTGCCAAAGATCTTCGCTCCTTTTTACTATGATTTTCTGAGCTCTGTCTAGGTTCCCAACCTCAGACACTCCTTTCTACCCCTAAATCATGGCTAGCGTTTCCAGTCACACTTTCCTGCAAATGCCCTTGCACCCTAAGCTCCCTACTCGGACTGCAAACTTTAGGTCTCTCCTCTGTACTAGAGCCTCCCCACAAACTGTTCTCTTGCAAGTGCCCACAGACAACAGGGTCCTTGCCTCCTGCAACTGCCCTAACCAGGAATATACTTGCTTCTTTACACCCACAGTTGCAGCCTATTACCTTGTCTAGCCAGCATAGTTGGGCCTGCCATCCCCCAATATTGGAGATCTTTCAATCTCCCCCTACTAAACTGTCTAACTCCCATGATATCTCTGAGGTGAGGGCAGCAGCTCAAACCCAGCTGTCTCCAAGGCTAGTTGTTTGTTGACTTAGCTGTCTGCCTGGAGATAGTTGCACCTGCAGAAGTTCCACCCCTGCAGGTTGAGTCTTTCCTGATGTCTTCACAAGTTGTCTTAGGAAGAAAATTGCTTTGCTCTGCTTTTTATTTATTTCTGTTGTATGTTCTCTTTGAGGCAATATTCTTTCTTTTTGTGGAAGAAATTTGTTGAGCATGGAGTCTTCTGATCTATTCTGCCATCTTCCTAGAATCCTCTCTGGATATTCATTTTCAATGAAAATTTAACTGTAAACTCCAGACCTGTCTCAGACTAAGAAATTAGACCAAATCTTATCTCTTTTGAATCATCCTGTCTATTTCCAGGAAAAAAAAAAAACAAGTTGAGAAAAGTTAAAATTATCTCTCACTGGAACCAAATTTATCTGGAATGCTAATAGCTGATATTTACATAACACTTGAAATTTTGGGAAGCATTTTATATACAAAATCTCATTTGAGACTCATAAGTATCTTCAGTCAACATTCAGTTCATAAGCATTTGTTAAATGTTCACTTTTTGCCAAGCCCTCTTATGTGCTGGAGGTTCAAAAGAAAGCAAAAATTTCATCTACAATACCCAATTATCCTTGTTCCATGTTGATGAACTTTATCATTCCTTTACTAATCATAATAATTTATAATCACATCATTCCATCTCACATATGACATTCATATTTAACCTAAATGCCATATTTGACTCCTTACTCTCATTCAATCCATATATGTAATGTAATCCTTTTTCCATGTCTACTTTAACATATTTCACAGGTTTATGTAGC
>JAQQSK010016930.1:0-10278 GCA_028658325.1 Potorous gilbertii | reverse complement strand
GATCCCCTGCTCCCCTCTCAGCCCGTCTCCCTCACTGACCTGTGCGTCTGTGTGTGGAGGGACCCTCGCGGCCGCCCGGAGATCCAGGTCCCTGATGCCTGCTGGGCTCTGCTCGCTCCTCTCAGTGCCGCGTGGCCGGGGCGGGGGAGGGGAGCGCTTGGCCGGGCAGGACTCCGCTCCCGTTCCGGGTACCTTTGTGGTGGGTTCTTCAGGGCTCTCTGCAACGGAAATCTCCTTCACTGTGTTTCTGCGCGGCTTCCACTGTTCCAGAATTTGTCAGGAGTTCTTTTTACAGGAAATCTATGGGCTGTGGGTTCGGACCTAGCATAGGTGAGTCTTTCTACTCCGCCATCTTGGCTCCGCCCCCGGCAACAGTTCTTAATGTGAGGATGGTTTGATTATTTCTACATTCCCTTTCCCCCCTGAATTCTCAAGAATATATGCAGATTTGTATTTCAGCACAAGATTTTGTCAACTATTTATTTATGAAAGGTAGCAAGATTGAGGGATATAATTATATTTATATTATGTCTAATAACCTGATTGTGTCTTTCTTGCTATATAATTGATATTAAAATTTCACAGGCTCTAATGGTTTGATGTAGAGTCCCCATCATGTCACTGCATAACCATCCCACTTCCCAGACATTTCCAGACCATGCCACTTGCACTCTGGCTCTTTTCCCCTCCCAATAGAACTAAGGTGGTACAAAGTCAAGACTACATTCCTGAAGAGTTGGAGGAAATGTTTCTATATTTGCTTTTGTTATAAAATGGAAGTAAATATTCCTTTGTAAAAGCTAATATGACTTAAGTAGCTAAATGGAACTGAAGTGTTTAGACCCCTAAAATGGGGGGAATGCAATCAGTGAGGGTTTAAGACGGGGTGGGAGACTTGTGGCCTTAAGGGCACGTGTGGTCTTCTAGGTCCTTGGGTGTGGCCTTTTGACTGAGCCCAAGTTTTTTACAGAAGAAATCGTTTCATTAAAGAGAATAAGAGAACTTCTCCCACAACCCTTTGGAAAACCCTATGGTAGATGAGAAAGTAACACGTTTGACCTTCAGATAGTGGGGGGCCAGAGCACACCCTGTTATAATAGTATTTCATTGATGTTATTTGCTCTAAATCTATTCTTCCTGTTAAGCTTTGACTTCAGGATGCTATTATGTCTGAATATATTGTCTTAGCTTTCTCCTTGATAATGTTATACTCCATGTATCTTACCTAGAGAAGAACTTGGCATTTGGAGTGTTGTCTTCATAGATTGGCTAAATTTGACCTTCTTTCTTGGTGGATATTCAGAATTCTATACTTTTTCAGTCCAAATTTTATTCTGATGTTTTTGGAGATAGTTTTCATTATTTAAAATAGTTGTATCACATATTTTCTCCCATGGAGTAGTATCACATCATTATTGTACAAGTCAATGAACGATACAGTGTTTGGGTATGACTCTTCCTTTGATTTGAAAGTCATATTTCTTTCTATTTAGGAATTATGTTATTGGGTTTATGCTAGATAGAATCACACTGGATATAAATTATATTCCTGGAATATTCTGTATTTTATATCAACCATTCTTAACATTGTTTTGTAGATGGAATGAGAATAGTTTTCCAGATGGACACCAAATACTCTGTTGTTCTCACTTCTCACTTGAATCTGTTTTCATATATTTGTAGCACATTACTAAGTCAAAAATGCAGAACTGAGTTAAACACTTTGTGGTGATCACTAAGTCTGTTATAAATATTGCAGTGCTTTTGGGTGATTTGTTCAATGATCACCATATTACTAATGAATTTTTCTTTTTTACTTCTGGGACTTTTTGATGTGTTTTTTTTCTCTTCAATCAATATATGGTTTTCTTGTAAGAGTTTATTGATGTTTTTAACAATAAAAGCTAAAAATGCTTTGTATATAATACATAAATATGTAATTGGCTTAGATTTGTAGTGCTCCCTGGTATTCTCATGGATTAGCATAATTATGAAATGCCTTCTATTAAGAAAAATGGGACTGAGTTTGTGTCAGAGAGGAATCCAGTCAAATTCTTTGGTAGATGCGTATGCACTGCTCTGAAACCATTTGAGTCAATAATTATGGTGATTATCTGGCACTACCACTTACCAATTTTGCAAAAAAGTCATAGTTTCAGTTACTTCATTAAATTAATTGTCATGATATCTTATATTAACTTCCCACGAGCTGTTTTTGTGTTAGATCCAACTCAATTTTTATTTTATTGAACTTCTTTTGACTATGTAGATACTTATAAATTTTCTTCTACTTTCTTTTTTGACATCACTCTATTCTATTTCTTTTTTTCTCAAGCCTATATAGTATAGGTTTTTATTGATAAATTGTTAATTTTGTTCTTTGTATTGGCTTTGACCACTTGTATTTCCTCAACCTTTTGACTTTTACTTTCAATTGTTGATTTAGAATATCAAAAATTTGTTATAATTTTCTTATTTAGATTATTTTCTAAAGGTTTATTTTGTTGTCTTAATTGAATAATATGATATTCAAGTTTTCTATTGAATACTGGCTAGATGCTGATGTCATAGGGCATTAACAGTTTTCTCAAGTTTCTTCCAACAAAATAGTACTCCATGCTCTGCTCCTATTGTCCCTACCATGGCAATGACTGTAGCATATACTGTTATGCCCTGATGCTAAAATGTTTTTTATACTCCGCCAAGTATAAGTGGGAGAATGTGTTCACTCATAATGTTTATAACAGATGCTACTTTTCACGGATTGTTGTTTTTAATAGTTGTTTTATTAGTTGTAGTTTTGCCATCAAACTTGAAATGCATTTTAAAAAATTCAAAGTATTCCCATCTTCCCTTGGACACCATTTGAGACATCAGCATTATTTTAGCTATCCATTTTTTTAATACGTAGCATTTGTGGAGTCTGTGTTGTGTATATTTTTAATATCTTCGAGTTCTTTATCTTTTCTTTCTTCAGATTTAAAAAGTCTTTAGTTTTAACACTTGTTTTTATCAAATGTGGGATCAGAAATGAAGTTATTTCTTACTATTGGCCTGTATTGATCTTCAATATATTGAATATATGTATATATATATACATATATATATTGAATATATGTATATATACATACATATATTCAATATCCCGGCTTGGAATTGGGAATATATTTTATTCACTGGTGAGGGGTATAAGATCATTGGATTAGTTAGTTCTTGGTGCTACATTTCTGCTTTTCCACCTTTGCTTGCCCTGATTCTTTAAGCTCTGAACAAGTTTTCATTTCCATGTATCCTTCTTATTCTTTGATGATGAGTCTTTTTTCTTTCTTTCACTTCACAAGTCAATCTTTCTTTTAAGAGAAAAAAAAACCTCTAAGACTGAGGCATTGATTTTATTATATATTTATTATTTCCTTGATAATTGCATTTAGTTTTATTACATTTCTATTGTATGGCATGTTTTTAAGTCAAATATTCTGTTCACGTCTTTATTTTGATTTTTGCTCAAATGACTCAAAAGATTCACTTTTGCTGTATGCTAATTTTTTTTCATTGATGTTTAATCTTAGATTTTCAAGGTAAGGCATTTTGAGTTCAAACTTTAGTTAGCTTCTTTGCTTTTCAGAATATAACACCATGGAATGATCTTATATTGTTCACATGTTTTTCTTTCTATCTTGGCCACTTGTAAAGTTTGTTTGCTGTCAATGAAATTATTAAAGTTAACAGCTATATGTCTTGGAGCTGAAGGCAAGGAATATTTTTTTTTCTAGCAGTAATCTATATATTACTTTAATTGATACTTTGTTTTCTGTACTCAGAATTTCCAGATAGTAGTTTTCTATGTTATTTCCTACCTTGTTGTCTTTAAGTTTATTGATTTATGTATTATTTTGGATGATCCTTAAATTACCTCTTCAAGATCAAGGTGTTTAGCTTTTATAAGATTCATGTGTTCTTTTCAATGTCATTAACCTATTTTCTCTTCTGTCATTTTCTCCTACCTTAGTATTTTTGTATTCCAAATTTCTCAATATCTCTTTCATTTCTGTGGAAATATTTTCCATTGCATAGCAACTTTTTTTCTAATCTTCTAATTGTTTTGAAAATTCTGCAAGTTCTAGTTTTTGTCTTATATTCAGTGTTAATATCTATAATTACGGATTGTTTTTCTCTTTTGAATCGCTCTGGAATTTCTTGTTGTTCCATGCTATCTAAAGAGTCTAAAATATTCTCTTTCATTTGACACTATTTTTTAAAAAGGTGTATTTGTTAAGAGATTTTGTATTCTTGTTGGTGGTTTATTCATTTTGATTTTGGACTTTGGACTTAATTACTAGTATGCTGGGGTTTAATTGAGACTTTTTCTCTTGATATCTTTAATGTTTCATCCTTTTTATGGATTTTTCTGTCATTCCATTTCTGGCCCTTCCCCTTTGCTATTCAACAAGTAAAGACCAAGCTTCGAAGTTACCTTAACCTCCTCTCACTGAGGATTCAGTGCTCACCAGCCTTGCTCTGATTAACTTTTGGGAAGACAGGACTCACCCCAGCTGGGCTTATGTCCTTTAGGCTAGATGCAGTTGTCTATGATGGTACCCTCCAAATTCTTCCATCTGCTGTCCTTTCTGTCAAATAATTAAGTAGTTGGAAACTTCTAATTCATTGATGTGTGGAGAGGGTAAATGTGTTAGAGACACTGCAGCTTCAGTGTTTGGGTGTGGGGCTGTCTTAAGTTTAGGGATAACTAGGTTCTTGTCAAAAAGCAACATATGTTTAGTTCATCTGATTCCTATTCCACTCTGTTCCTTTAGTTTACATTGCTTGGTAGAATCAGTTCCAGTTACATTTTGTGGGGTGGCAGAAATGTTCAGAGTAGCTATTGCCATGTGGGCCTCTACTCTAGGTTCAGGCTCTCCGGTCAACACTTGCTTGTGACCCTCCTGGGGACAGATGAAAACTAGTGGAATGAGTCACTGATTGAGTTCATAAATATGAGGTTTCTCCCTCATCAATTTATAAAGAATTTTACCTCATTTGGAATTCTGTCTTCTATGGATTTATTAGATTTTACATCTAGGTGGTACAATGGATATAGCACTAGGCTTGGAATCAGGAAGACTCATCTTCACAAGTTGAAGTCTGGCCTTCAGACACTTACTGGCTGTGTGACCTTGGGCAAGTCACCTGAAACTGCTTTAGTTTCTTCATCTGTCAAATGAATTGGAGAAGGAAATGGCAAGCCCACTCTAGTATCTTTGCCAAGAAAATCCCAACTGGGGTTGTGAAGAGTCAGAAACAATTAAAATGACTGAACAATAATAAGAATAAACTGAGAGAGAGAACCAGAAGAAACGAGTGGAAGCTAAAATTTCAGGATTGGTGTCAGAAAAAACTTCCCAACAATTAGAGCTACCTAAAAATGGGAGGGGCTGCCTCAAGGGGTGGTGGGCTCTCCCTCCTGAAAGGTCATTAAGAAGAAGTTGCATGACCACTTGTTGCATATATTGTAGTGGAATATGGGTTAGACTACATGGCCCTTGAGATCCCTTCCAAATCACAGATTCTGTTGACTTAGTGATAATTTGATATCATCCAAATCAAGTCTTATAAAAAGAAGAACTCCTTCAGTTAAAGTGCAGGCACTACAATTGCACAGAGTTATACAGTAGAAGTGACTCCACTATCCAGCTTTTTTGTATAAACATATTTGCCCATCATAATGGTATAAGGCAGACTGATGAAAACATTTTACCTTCTAATCATTTCATTTTTGTTGATTTTTTTAAAGTGCAAACTAAGCCAGGATTATTAAAGGTTCAGTAGAAATGGTGTATAATTGACTCAGCTACCATGAGAAGCACATTCATTCAGGATTACAGAACTGTGGAGAAAACCATCAAAGAAGCCTGCCCTACCAATCTAACCTCAATGAAAGAGCACTATAAAATGTTTTGCCTATAACTACACAGCAACAATCATTTGTTATATCATGTACAAGGAAAAAGTGACTTTTTCAAATTACTTATCTCACTTTAAGCTTGAGATCACTATACTGAGCTGCTCTTGAAAACCTTCTTCCATACTTTCTGCTCCATATATATTATCATTGAGGGTGAACAGTTTATAATGAATGGTCGTTGGTGATTAATTATAATCACTAAATAAACTCAGTTTGTCCTAATCTGTTGCAGCTGCTTTTGTGGACTTAAGGTGTTTCCATAGAAGCATAATTGCCAATAAATTATGATGCAATAGGCCTTTATTCAGTGCATTATAAGGGAAGGCATAAGGCCTAACATGACACATGTAGAGGTTGGTCAATGGAAGAGGGAGCAGATGACCAAGTATTCAAGAGGACCTCTTGAAGAGGCAAGTAACATCCATGGCTCAATCAGCAGTGTGGTAGTAAAGGGAGTAGTACACATATGGAGTAAAGGAAGATAATCTTTGGGCCCTGGAGGTCTGAAGGAAAGGAATGGTGGCCCATAACTCCATAGTTTTAGGTAAGCAGGTCTACTGGAAAGGAATCAATGATGTTATGGAAGGTACTTTCCTGACCTGGTCCCTAAGTGATATCAGATTCTTTCTTCTCCTTCCAGTTCAGTATGACCTGGAATAAGTTAAAAAAATAATTAAAATAGGAAAATCTCTAATCTCTACTCTGAGTGCCTCTATTCATTAGGAAAACTTTTCAATCTCAACCTACTGATTTCATTCATAGGCTATCGATTGTTTACTTTTTAATGGGTTATGTGATTACTTGAAATACAATAAGGTGACTGTAAACAAATCACAGCACAATGAAATAACCCAAACCCTGTGCTTTCTAATAACAAAGTATAACTAAATTACTTAATCTGATTTTATCTTACTTTCAGTCATCTTTGTTGTCCAGGGCATGGATAGAAGGATAAAGGAAGGAATTGTGGGTTTGGAATTTGTTGATATAGGTTCAGCTAAGAGTTATTAAAAAAAATTAAATTTCAAGATTTGAGCTAGCCTTCCATTAAATCTCATCATGTCTGGGGAAAAGCAAGGGTGAGGAAATTCAGTTGATGTCTTTCTGTGTCCCCAACTGAGGCTACCCAGCCTCAGTGATAGTCAAAGCAAGAAACCAAAGCAAAAAATGACTTTTTTTTCCCTTTCAAATACTTGAAATATAACTTTATTATGATTCAAATGAAGGAGGATGGGATTGACAGTTACAAACAACATTTACCATGGAATATTGAGATGGGATTGAAACAGTTACATATGCAACTCAAGAAAGGTGTAATATTAGTCCAAAACAGCTAAATGAATAGGTGTAAAGTATGAATTTTACATTTTAACTGTTATATTCACTCCTTCAGATTAAGCAGATGTCTAGTTATGTAACAAAGTGTCAAATGTGCTTCACCACTAATATCATGAAACAATGACTTATAGACAACCTATGAAATTGAGTTCTAGCTTTGTTGCCTTACAGATCAGCATCGTAATCGGGGAGCATGGTAGTCTGAGCAGCCTTTAAGTCCTGCTCATACTATAATACTAGTTCTGGGTCTGAAGCAGTTTCTGGAGGTGAAGAGCAGAAATGGTAACAAATTCCAAATAAGTTCTCTAATAAACTTTCTAGAAGGAAGGGCTTCTCAGAGTTTTAGTTACTTTTGCATGAAATTTCAGGGTATTAATAATTCTTCTTATGAAAGACAATAGATTTCACTGTGACTTTTCTGCCCTTTACATCTACTGTGGGCACACAGAGATATTAGATTTCTATACCAATCACATATATTCTTATAAGTAACTCTCAATATTACATTAAAAATTGTAAAGGAGCCCTGAGCCTGAATATAATAACCATCTCTTATATCACTAAATTTCTCTCTGCCAACTGTAACTATTGAATTTAGCGTGACCTCTCTGTTAGTCTGGGACATAAAAGGATGGAACTTGTGCCCAAGGTGGCTACTTACTTCTTCTCAAGTTGACCAGTCTTACAAATTCAGTTTTTACTGGACCATCATTAGTAACCAACACAAGTTTGAACTGAACTTGGAGTTTTCCTTGCATAGCTATCATGTTGGTTCGATCAGAAACATTTATTTACATCTCTGACTGACCCTTTGTGTTTCCTTTCAGGTTATATTCTGGACTTCCTCTACCAGGCCCCAGCTCTTCAGTTTTAAATCTCATTGTAACCTTGGGTTTCACTCATTGGAAGCATCCTCTTACCCTGAAACCTCTCTCTCTATCTGGATGGTTCCTCCCAAAACCTCTTTTAAGAAGGTTCTCATGTCAGCAATGTCTCAACTCTCTCAAGTCTGCACTCTGGAGTATCTCTACCTTGACTTTGTATCAGTTAGCTTTCCCTCCTCTCACAAATACCTCCCTTTCCACTTCCTTTAATAAGTTATCTTCCTTCATTAGAATTTAAGTTCCTTGAGTGTAGGGACTTTTCCTTCTTACATTTGTATTCCAAGAACTTAGCATAATGTCTATCATATATGAAGTGCTTAATAAATTTTTTGTGTATGTGTGTGACATTTTACAAAGATATTTATCACTTAGATGACTTTATAGAGTATTTTTATAATTTAAACTCTTTTTCATCTAATGTTCTTTAAAAATGAAGGCATATCCCTCTGTGAACTGTTAGGATGAAATAGTATAATCATGCTTATGATAAAGTGTAATTTTAAAAATTATGTGTTTTAAGGATAAAAATATATGTATGTATATATTTGTCACAAAACTCACTAGGAGAGGCGGTGTTATCTCGTGGACAGAGAGTCAGCCTTGGAGTTAGGAAGACCTGGTTGGATTCAAATATTGCCATTTACATAGACCAGGTTCTGATTGATTCAATCCTTCTGTCTTTTGGTGCCCTAGGCAACTCTCTAAAAGATTGCAAACTGCAAAAAATTGCTAATCTGCATTAAGAGAATTCCTTTTATCAAAGAAATCACAGGCCCAGTCCAAGACTAAATGACAAAAATGGCACTTATTAAGTATCTATCATATTCCAGACATTGTACTAGGGGATAACTAATAAGCATAATACTAAATTATGAGAATAGTAATGCAAAGTACTTAGTTATTTGTTATTTGCCCCAATAGTATAAAGCGCTAAGGAAAAAAATAGCACTCCCTTATTTTATGAAGTAACAAAAATAATAACTGGTATTTATGTAACATTTTATGAATTATAAATTATGCAAATCACCACCTTCACCTGAATGATTTTCACAAGAATCCTGTATGATAAGTACTAAAGGAATGTTCTCCATTTTACAGATTAAGAAACTGAGGCAGTGAAATGTTAAATGATTCTTCTAGAACCAAGTGGCTCTAACATGTCTGAGGCAATTTTGAAAACAGTCTTCTTGCTTTGGAGTGCAGGTTTATTTCCCCTTTGCAGCAGAATAAATTTGCAACTCTTTTTTTTCTTTTAGGTCCAATCAGCAGCATTTTGTGACTGTTGCTACTTTAAAAAGGCCACAGTTCATTGTTAGTGGGAAAGGTTGCTGGCTTGTGAACTAGGAGACGAGTTCTTGCCCCGATTCTGCCACTAATGAGTTGTGTGGTTTTAGGCAAATTAGTTAATCTCTGCGGTCCTCAGTTTCCCCAAAAGAGGGATCAGTATCCCTGTACTAAATAATATTGTTGTTGTCAGGATTAAATAAAATAATTCATATGAAGTGCTTTGTAAAGCATGCAACTTCTTATAAATGTTACTTCTAAAAGAGGAAACATGCAGCCAACAATGTCAATGGCTCCAACGCAACAATAAATGTATAACTAGAGGAGCACATTTAGTAGGACAAAAAATAAATAATGAATGAAGTAGTAAAGAAATATGTTTATGGAGGGATGTGTGGTAATAAAAATTCAGATACATATTATTTTACATACTTTATCTCATTTAACACTGGCATTAGCTCTGTGAGCTGTCATTGTTATCTCCATTTTTGTAGATGAGGAAAGCAAGGCTGAGACAGAGTCTGTGAAACTAGTTATGGTTCACATATCATAAAAAGGATTTGAACCTAAATCTTTCAGAACCTAGTTCTTTACATTTTGCCAGATTTCCTCTCCTAGGCTAAGGTACCTAAGAACATTGGCCTGGGATTAAAAAGCCTTGGGCTTTAATATACAGATGATTTTCAGATCTGTTTTTCTAAATCTGATCTCTCTTCTTACCTCCAATTACATATCTCATTACCTATTGGACCTCTCAAAATGTATATCTCATAGATATGTGAAACTCAAAATATTCCCAACTGAACTCAT
>JAQQSK010016929.1:0-10278 GCA_028658325.1 Potorous gilbertii | reverse complement strand
AGTCGGAGGGATGGGGAGAAGTGGGAACTCAAAGTTTTAGGAACAACTGTTGAGTATTGTTCTTGCTACTAGGAAATAAGAAATAACAGGTAATGGGGAATAGAAAATTATCTGGCCCTACAGGACAAAAGAGAAGGTGGAGACAAGGGAAGGGAGGGATGATAGAAGAGAGGGCAGATTGGTGATAGGGGAAATTAGAGTGCTTGGTGTATTGGGGTGGGGGAGGGAACAAATGGGGAGAAAATTTGGAAACCAAAATTTTGTGAAAATGAATATAAAAAGTTAAATAAATAAATACATTTTTTTTTAAAAAAAAGAAGCCTTAAAGTGAAGTCCAATTGTGTTTATATTCAGAGATGGTATCTCTCTGAGTTGCAAGTAAAAATAAAATCAGTTGACTAGTGGAAAAAAAAAAGAAAGGAAAAGGAGAATGTAACGAGTCTGGGGGATGATGGCCTAGGAGGGAATTGAGGGGTTCAAGGGATGGAAGTCATGGTGTGAAGGAAGAAGAGGGTTTGGGATTATAAGGCAGAGAGAGAGGTGGAATGACAATATATTGTGATCAGATAAGGAAATATCAGGGTTCATGAGCATGGCAGTAGGGCACTTGTGGGTGATGGCAAGGTCAAGTATATGATTGGCTTTGCATATAGCTGAGTGGGCCAGAGGAGTAGGTCATGCGAAGTCAATAGTAGACAGAAGGAACTCACTGTGAGGTTAAGGTGTTTGAGTGAATGTCGGTATTTAAGTTAGGATCCACTAGTCGGAGAGAAAGTTGTGGGGAAGAGAGACTGGGGCCAGACCCTGAGCTCACTGAGGAAAGAAAGGAAGAGGCCTAGGGGTCAGGAGACAACAGCTGTCACAAGTTTGATTAGATAGTAGATGTGGTTGGACTGAACCTCAAATCATTTCCCTAATGTTGGATTAAAGATAATATCACTTTTTAAGCCCTCCTTGCTCCAAGGTTTGAAGGACTAAGTTAACAAGGACTTTAATAGAACCATAGAAGAGAGGACACCAAGATTCCTTTCCAGGTGAACTGAGAGCCCACACTGCAGTCAGGAAGACCTGGGTTCAAGTTTTGCCATTGGCACTATGACTGGGCAAACCATTTAACCTCTTTGTACTCTGAAGACTATTGTGCTGATTTTCATTGGGAGAGAGAATTTTCTCACTAGGAATTCCTTATATCAATAAAATTACAAGTCTGGTACACACACACATATATATACATGCATACACAGACATATATAGACAGATAGCAGGGATAGTACTAGGTTCCTAGGACCTAGTCTTATTCAAAGTCTTATTAGAGGGTTCAGTGCTGCTTCATATGAAAAGGCTCATATTTTCTATTAGGTATATTTTGTGTGTTTTTTGCATGCATGTACATGTTATTCCTCCTTCCTCCCCATCCCAATAAAATATAAGTTCCTCGGAGGCAGAGATGGTTTCATTTTTGCTTTTGTATTCTCAGCGTCCAGCACACAGTAGCTCCTTAATGAAGTGCATGGAGGACTAGCACTGCGGTATGAGGCCTTTCTAGGGCTGCTCGTCCACCTCTGGTGTCTACCTTTCACTCAGTTCTCTGCTGTGGGTCCAAGAAGCTGTAGCGGGCTAAGTGGCCCCACCCCAGTAAAGTCGTCTTGACAGATGGGCTGAATCAGGTTGAGTGTAACTTGATAGGCTACAAATTCATCAGTGAGTTAGAGTTGTCTACCCCAAGCATTTGAAGATTTCCCCTGGTAGAATGGGTGGCTAAGAACAGTTTGTTCAAAAGGCTACAAAGGTGGCCAAAGTAGGCACTGTGAGTGTGGTCAGACATCAAAGATACAAAGGTCATCCACTGCATCCCAGGCCATCGTCAGTCATCCTGACTTCTGTCTTGCCACTGGACTTCAATGCAGAAAGAGGGAGGCTGATGACTTTGTGCAACTCTGCCTTATTTAAATCCAATTCACCCACGAGTCTTTTTTGAAAATGAAGAACAAACAGCAATAGTTGCTTAATAAATGCTTGTTTGTTGATTGATTATTCAAAGGCTTGAAGCTTCAGAATTTTTTCCACATGAAAACATCCATAAAAGACATTACTGTTCCATTTTTTTTTTACTTGAGCATTCTTTCATCTCTTAATGGAACAACCTGTACTTACCTTAGCATGGCTGCTCCTTTCCTCTTACAGTTTGATCTCTTGTGGACCCCATGAAGAAAGGGTTCAAGCTACAGAATCACAGACCCTCAGGACTGAAAGGGTCATTAGGGGCCAACTAGTGCAACATGTACCTGGCTAAGTATCCCCTTTCCAATAACCCAGCAAGGGACCATCCTGCTTTTTTTGATGGAAGAACAACCCTTGACCTCCAGAAGGAGCACATTCTACTTTTGGAGATCTCTGTTACCAAAGTTTTTTTTCTTATTTCAAGACAAAAATTGCCTCTCTGCAACTCAAAATCTTTGTTCCTTGTTCTGCCCTTTTGGGTCAAGCCCAGCAAATCCAATCCCTCTTCCACACAGTAGCCTTTCAGATATTTGAAGTCAATTTCCCTATTGCCTCCAAGTCTTCTTTCCTCCAGGTTATATCTCCAGATCCTTTAATCAATTTGTACAAAGCAAAGGACCTATGTTCAAATCCTGCCTATAATACTTACTAGTTGTGTGACCATAGGCAAGTCACTTTCAGCCTCAGTTCCTTACTCTGTAAAATGGGGTTGATACTTGTAGTATCTGCCTCACAAAGCTATTATGAGGTTCCACCAAGATGTAATAAAGTACTTTGCAAACCTTTGAAGGGAAATATGGACCAGCTATTCTAATTATCCTTAACAACATTATTTTTAGAATTATCTCAAGGCCTTCCACCATTCTGGTCACCTATCTTCTTCCTAAAATGTGGTGCCCCAAATTGAATATGATATTCCCAAAGGTGTCTGATCAAGGTGAAGAAAAGCACCTCCCTCATTCAAGGCATTACACCCCTCAATGCAATCTAAGGATTGATTGCATAACACTTTTCTACTGTCATATCACACTGTGGATAACTTCCTGAAACATCGTTTTCTGTTGTAAGCTAATGTAGGTGCCTGAGCATCTAAAGACACTGATAACAAGCACTATTAGCTCTCATTCTACTGGTTCCTTTACATATTAAAAATCTGACAACTTGCTGTGATATTTTCACTCCCAATCATAAGATCTGGACTTGAAAGGGATCTTGAGGAGAAATTTTGTCTAACATTGACTTTCCTTCAACCAGACTACAATTACAGTAAAGCTAAAACATGGTGGGATTGATTTCTTGTTTTCTAAATCAATGTTTCCTAACATCAAGTTGTTGCCATATTTTTATCAGTCTATAAAAACATTTTCTACTGAAGTGTCTTAATTAAAAAATTATTGATATCTTTTGTTTTAAAATCACCTTAATTCCTGAATATATCCCTTCCTTCAAACCCTACCCAGAAAGCTCTTCTGTGTAAGAAGGAGACAGAGAGAGGGCAGGAGAGGGAGGAGAGAAAGCAGTTTTCTAAAACTAACCAATATATTAGTTAGGTCTAACTCTATATGTAATGTTCCATAGCCATAGTTTTCTACCTCTGCAACAAATGAAGGAAGATGTTTTTTTTTCAACCTTCATCCAGTGTTTTCATTTTTGTTCTATTTGCACTACTATTATTTTTATGTGTGTTGTTTTCTCGTTGGCTTACTTCCCTTTTTATTTCATCATGTCTTTTTCACGCTCTCTTTGCATCATTCTTATCATATTCAGTCATTCTCCAATTAATTTACTTAGTTCCACTTCTTTGCTCCCATAAAAAAGCAGTACTATGAATATACTGATGCATGTGGGAATCTTTCTTTCTGTTTTTGACCTCCTAGGGCTAAAGACCTACAATGGGATCACTAGATCAAGGAATATGGACACATTAGTTATTCTTAAGCATCATTCCAAATTGTTTTTGGGATGGTTGGCCCAATTCACAGCTCTAACAGCGTATTGCTGTGCCTGTCTTCCTGTAGCCCCTCCAACATTATAAATTCCGTATCTTTTCATAGTTGTCAATTTAATGTCTGTGAATTGAGACAATGGTGTTGTCTTAATTTTAATTCTTATTATTGGTGATTTAGAGCATTTTTTCATATGGTTGTTAATAGTTTGCAAATCTTTTGAGAACTGTGTGCTCATATCCTTTAACTACTTCTTTAGCTGCCATCTTCTTTACTTCTGTTTATTTGCTTGTTTTAAAGACTAAGTCTTCCTATCTTGCCCAGGTTGGAAGTATAGGAAGTTATCCTGTACTTCCTAAAGAGTTCTGAGCTGCTCTTGTTTTCTACTTAGGCCAGTTTATCTCTCCTTACTAGGTAACCCAGTCCCCTTCTCACTCTTTCTGCATCCCTTCATCATGATGCTGGACCTAATACAGACACCCTCAGCATAGCCCACTGTAGCTCAGAACTCCCAGACTCAAAAGATCAGCCAGCCTCAACTTCCCTTAGCAGGGATTTCAGGTATGGGCTACTGTGCTAGTCTTTCCCTCCCTCAAAAATAAAAATCAAATAAAAAATAATACTAATTCCTCCATGTATCTTCCACCTCTGTTTCACAACTTTTTTGCTAATTTTCTGTCCCCTACTTTCTGACTTGCTGAGAAACACTGTACCAGGGCTGTGAAAAGCTGAGCAGGTCTGCAGAAGAAATGAATTTGGTCCGTTGGTTGAAAACTGAGATGTTTTACTGAAACCCAATATAGCTTGAATTGGAAAGCATTGCTGGAAATCACTGGAATCCAGCATTTCTTTGTAATTCAGCCTCATGTCAGTTTGCACAGTATGACTTTCAGGTGGTCCCATCACATGATGGTCAGACAGTCACCCTGGAATAGAACATGGTACCCAGGAATGAAGAAAACTTCTAGGAAAAACTGGTTGATTTGTTGTTGTCCTCTAGATGTCACTATTCCAATGTGGAAAGTCTGACAAAAATAGTTATAAGGAATCCTGGATTGGGTTGGGGGCTGCTCCTAAATAACTTTACATTAACAGGGGAGAGGGAGAGTCTTTGCTATTGTGTGTTGCTTACAAATTGATAGGGACTTACTTCCTTGCATTGAGTCTCCATTGTCTCTACCCACTTACTATCTGTACAAGTCACTTTATACTGCCTGGGTCTCAGTTTCTTCATCTATAAAATGAAGGAATTGGACTAAATATCCTCTGAAGTCCCTTTCAGCTGTAGATCTGTGTTGCTACTCCATCGTGGTGTCTGGTCAGTCTGTTGTTTAAAAGTACCTAGAACACATCTCTATAGAACCATGTGATAGAACCAAATTGTCTGTGGGAGCTCTTTCATGGCTTCTAACATGGTTTGGTTCCTGAGGTCCTGGCTTAATCTTTGCCTGGAATTCCAGTCAAGTGTTTAATACTTTTACTGTGGTGAGAAGCATACACACAGAGAGACACACACACACGCACACACACACACACACACACACACAACACTAGTTAGAGCAAACTTTATATTCTTCCTTACAGTTGATCTAAAACCTTCATGCTGAAGCCAACTTTCTTTTCTTTCTTTCATAAATAGTAAGAATATCTCTTCCAGTTGACTCAGTGCCATCATAGGCATTCATTAAATCTCTCCTCAGTGATTTAATCTCTCTTTATTGTTTATAATCACATGCCTGTCATGTCTCCTTAAGGTTTTCAATGGAATTTCCTTACAGCACTGTGAGTTAGACCATTCTAGTGTTAGAGATATGAAGCCAAAAGCAGTCTGAGAAATTTACTTTCTTTTGGGGAGATACAAATCTAAATAAGCATAACGTAACTGGGGGTGGCATAGATAAATTGGGGTGGGGGGGTTCTAGGGAACTGAATCTTGCAGGGGGCTAGGAGCTCAAAGGCATAGAGGTAAGGAGGAAAAGAATCCCAGGTATGAGTAATAGCCAGTGCAAAGGTCTAAGGGGAGAACATGAAATACTGAGTTCTTGGAGGAAAGACAACATTAACAACTGGGAAGACAGGGAAAGCCTTTGGAGAGAAGATGAACACACCAACTTTGAAGGAATTCAAGGATTCTGAAAGCCAAAGAAAAGACAGGGTACATTCCAGGTCTGGAGGCAGGAGATGGCATGTCAAATTCAAGGGATAGTTAGAGCAGTTGGACCGCAATGAAGGCAAGTAACAGGAAGTAAGGCTGGAAAGGTAGATTGGAACCAGATTGTGGAGAGTCTTAAATGTGAAGCTGAGGAGTTTGTATTGTATTTTGCTCTAGAGGCAATAGGGAACCACTGAAAGGTGCCTTAAGAAAGGTTCTTTGGGCAACTTTCTGGATGATGCATTGAAGAAGGTAGAAACTGGATGCAGAGAGACAAATTATAGTAATCTAGGCAAGAAACAATGGAAGCTTGATCAAAGGTGGTGGCCATGTGAGTGCTGAGATGGGGTTGGATATGAAAGATGTGGAAGAAGAGCCATCCAGATTTGACAGGACAAGATTTAATGGTTGAGGGTTGCATAGGATCATCAGCTCTGGTAGTTTTCCAATCAGAATAGTGGGAGGACCTAGAACTCAGGAAAATTATTTTGGAACACAGCAACCATAACAAACTAGGACCATATTTAAGTGCTATGTGGACATGTATGAAATCAAGGAGCACTCCAAGGAAATAACCTAGATCACTGGGATGATGGTAATGCTATTAAGAGCAAATCAAATAAAACAAAACAAAGACTGACTTGTATCCTATCTAGGATAGGTAGAGTTTGAGATGCTGACAGGATGTCCAGACTGAAAATGTTTAGTAGGCAGTTGGTGTTACAAGACTGATGTACAGGAGAAAGGGGGCAACTACGTGATACTGGGCTAGGAACCAGGGAGACTCATCTTCCTGCGTTCAAATCTGACTTCAGATACTTACCAGTTACGTGACCTGGGGCAAGTTACTTAACCATGTTTGCCTCAATTCCTAATCTCTAAAATGAGTTGGAGAAGGAAATGGCAAACCACTCCAGTATCTTTGCACAAAAAATCCCAACACGGAGTACACAACAACAGCACAGGAGAAAAACTGACACTGAGAACGAAGGAATCACCTATTCGATTTATATATAAACAATAGTATGTCATTAATAATTATTGGCTGTTGTTTACTATAATTACATTATTGTTGATAATAATAACATATACTATTATATATATATATATAGAATCACCTACATATAGATATAATTGAATATATCACCTATCTATATTATAGATATAATTGAGCACATGTGGGAGCTTATGGGTTTATCAGGGAAGAGTGTAGAGTTACTAAAGAGGAACTGAGTCTTTCAGGGACATCTATTTTGGGGAACAGGAGATGGATAATAAACTAGTAAAAGAGATGAAAAATGCCTCGATAGGGAGGAGAACCAAGACGGAACAGCGAGAAGAGACCGTAAGAGGTAATCAGCAATGTCAGTGACTGACAAGAGCTCAAGAAGGATGAAGTCTCAGGGAAAGCCAATGGACTTAGAAGTTCAGAGGTCACAGGTAACCCTAGAAAGAACAATTTTAGTAGAGTTGTGGGTTTGGAAAGTTGATTTTAGCTGTTGAAACTGGGTGGGTGGTGAGGAGGCAGAAGTAGCCAGAGTGGACGATTTTGTCTGGCCTGTTTTCTCGGTAAAATATAGGTTTTATCACCCTGGGATAAAGAAACTCCTTGAGGGCAGGTTCAGTTTAGTTTTTGTCTTTGTATCCCCTGTACTTTTTACAATTCTTGGCATTCTTTTGTTTGTGTGTTAATTGTGTACCAGATTTCTTTGGTACAGAAAATTTCCAATAGGAAATTCCTTCCACTGATACTAATTGGCTCTGCTTTGCAAGTTGGTCTTTAGAGAGTGGCAGAGTGGTTAAAGTTCATTACTTGGTCAGTGTGGCCAGGATGTGTTAGAGCTGGAACTCAACTCAGATCTTCCTGACTCAGAGAATAGTTTCAGTACTCCACACAGCCTCAACTCTGGGGCACTGTAGTGGCTGAATTGAATCAAGGTGAGGTCATCTGCTGAAAGTGAAAGGTAATCATTCATAGAACCATTTGGGTGTGTATGACAGTATCAGGAAAGAATTAAAATTTTTTTTTTATAAAGGAGATTAGCTCAGGTAACCCAAATTCACACTGGACCTGTTTGGTACAGTAGCACCACCTCCAGTGGCATTCAGGAGAACTGGAGCAGAATGGGTGGAATGAGGTAGATGGTGGGAGTGGCCCAGGATTGAAAGATCACTGGGTATGAATGACAGTAGTGTACTGGGTCAGGAGACTCAAGAATGGAAGGCAAATATATCACTTAATCATAGAGATAGATAAATAGATATATGGATAGATAGATGTCTATATCTATCTAAGATTTGCAAAGAGCTTTGTCTATATTACCTCATTTATTCCTTAAAACAATCATGTGAAGTAGGTGCTATCATACCTCATTTATGAAGGAGGAAACCAAGGCTCTGAGAGATTAGTTTACTTCCCCAGTAAGTTAGTAAATTTCCAGGGCAGAACTCAAACTTGGGTATTCCAGATTCCAAGTCAAGCACTCTATCCACTATACCATATTGTCTTCTTAACACTAGTTAATCAAGACTATGACTGGTGTAGAGACTGGTGGGAGAATGAAATGGGAGAACAGAGATATGGAAGGACTGAGGATCACAGAAAAGCTGAAGAATACTATTAGGAGGAGGTAAGAGGGACAGCGGAAGTGATAAAGGATAGGTACAAATATTTTCAGTTTGAAATCCTTTGTGCAATGATTCTTGTGAGTAGCTCATGGGAGTTGAGGTTGTTGATGAACTTGGAAGCTAACACATTCAAAGAGGCCTCACTGAAGTATTGAAATCTCCAAGAGAGAGGTTGAAGTGGAAAGGAAGATTCACTGGGGAGGCAGGTGTGCCCCTAGCACTAAAACATGGAAAGAGTCTGAGATGAAGAGTCTTAAGATAAAGGGCAGTTTGTTAACAATAGAAGTAAGGTTCCAGTAGACAGAAAGGGCAGAGAAAATGGACTACAGGAGGGGGAGGAGCCAAGATAGCAGAGTAGAAAGATTCACATATGCTAGCTCCAAACCCACAGCCCATAAATTACCTGTAAAAAGGAACTTCCAACAAATTCTGGAGCAGCGGAAGCCGCACAACAACGGAGTGGAGGAGATTTCTGTTCCTGAGAGCCCTGAAAAACCGACACCAAAGGTCCATCACGCACTGGACCCAGAGCAGAGCCCAGCCCTGCCCTGGCTTCGTGGCACCAAGAGGAGCGAGCAGATCTGAGCAGCCTTCAGGGACGGAATCTCTGGCTGCCACGAAGGTCCCTCAACCCACAGGTGCACAAGTCAGTGAGACAGCTGACCGAGAGGGGAGCGGGGAGTCTCCATAACTCAGGCCCCCTCAGGAGGCAGCAGTGGGGGGAAGCAGTGGACAGGGGCTCCCAAAGCAGGTAGGAGCTCGGATTCATTACTGAAGTCTCTGCATGAACCCCCTGAGGGAACTGAGCCTGGGTGGCGGCCCTGCCCCCACCTGAGAATCTGAACTTAATCCCACTGAATAGCAGCCTCGCCCCCCCTGAAAGCCCTGAGGCTGGGAAGCAGCATTTGAATCTCAGCCCCCAAGCACTAGCTGGGCAGATCTGGAGGCCAGGTGGGTGTGGTGAGGAAACTCAGAAGTCAAGTAACTGGCTGGGAAAATGCCCAGAAAAGGGAAAAATAATAAGACCATAGAAGGTTACTTTCTTGGTGAACAGATATTTCCTCCTTTCCTTTCTTAGGAGGAAGAACGATGCTTACCATCAGGGAAAGACATAGAAGTTAAGGCCTCTATATCCCAAACATCTGAAATAGACATTCAACAGGCTCAGTTATGGAAGAGCACAAAAGGATTTTGAAAATCAAGTTAGACAGGTGGAGGAAAAACTGGGAAGAGAAATGAGCGAGATGCAAGAAAAGCATGAAAAATGGGTCAATACCTTGATAAAGGAGACTCAAAAAAATGCTGAAGAAAATAACACTTTGAAAAATAGGCTAACTCAATTGGCAAAAGAGGTTCAAAAAGCCAATGAGGAGAAGAATGCTTTCAAAAGCAGAATTAGCCAAATGGAAAAAGAGGTTCAAAAGCTCACTGAAGAAAACAGTTCTCTCAAAATTAGAATGGAACAGATGGAGGCTAATGACTTTCTGAGAAACTAAGAAATCACAAAACAAAACCAAAACAATGAAAAAAATGGAAGAGAATGTGAAATAT
>JAQQSK010016928.1:0-10278 GCA_028658325.1 Potorous gilbertii | reverse complement strand
CAGCAGAAATCTCCTTCACTGTGTTGCTGCGCAGCTTCCACTGTTCCAGAATTTGTCAGGAGTTCTTTTTACAGGAAATCTATGGGCTGTGGGTTCGGACCTAGCATAGGTGAGTCTTTCCACTCCGCCATCTTGGCTCCGCCCAACAATGATTTCTCTTACGGACATGTTGAATTTGATTTGTCTCTGAGACATCCAGTTGTAAATGTTCAATAGATGTTTGAGGGTGTGAAATCGAAGCTCAGGAGAAAGGCTGTTGTATAGATCAGAGAGTCATTGACAGAGAGATAATCATTTCTATCAACTATGGAAGTTGACAAAGTTGAGAGAGGGCATAGTGGGAGTAGAGCAGGAGAAAAATTCTAAGATAAATTCTTGGGGGATACCCAGAGTTAAGGGTCATGAGTTAAGGGTCATGATCAGGATGGTGAACTAGCCAAGGAGGTTGAAAAGGAACAGTTAAACTGGTAGAAGGAGAACCAAGAGAGAAATTTCAGGAAAACCAAGTGAGGGTAGTGTATCAAGAAGTTGGTCAACAATGTCAAATGTATTAGGTAAAAGGAGTGAGGCCTAAAAGAAGTGTAATAGTTGATATTTTGTTCTGTCATTTCCCATGTAAAGTGTTCTTTTCAACCAAAACAAAACAATTCATAAAAAGAAATCTAAGAATTGAATAACCAGCTTACAGTAGCTGCATAATTCTCAGAATTAAACAGTATTTTACTATAAAGCTATGTGTCTACATATGCAAACAGTTTAACTAGTTTGATTAATCAGTGGTTTTAGGTTAATATTCAATAGCTTCAAACAAATTAAATTCAATTCCACAAATATGTGTTAAATGTTTACTGTGTGCAAGGCACAAGGGATAAGAAGATTATTTAAAAAAAGGATACAATTTCTACTCTCATCTGGGTCACTTGAGGGAACATATGATTATTGCTGCTATTATCACTGTACCATAACAGACATACAATTTGACTGATCCCTTGAATGCACTGATGAGTATTTTGTTTTAAAGGTAGATTATTCCGTTCACTGAATGCATTTGGTATGGTTGTGTATGTACATGTTGATTTAATATATTTATTGTTACTCCACATTTATCAGTGATACTTTAAATTGAGTCTTGAATAGCAGCCAGATGTCATAACTATAAAATAAAATATTAAAGTTCAGGGTTAATTAAAGTTAAATTAAACAACCACAAGCAAATTAAAATTGTGGAAGACTAGCAGGTACTAAAGGGTAAGGGACATGTTTGTAATCATCATTGCATAATTTTATGATAATTTGAGTAATTGGTTAAAGGCATCCAGGGAAAGAAAAGAAAATATGAACTCTGTCCAAGACAATTCATGTTTCTATTCTCTAATATATTTCCATATTTATTCAAAGACCCTAAAACATGTCAATGTAATTTCAATTTAAAATTTATTTTAGCAGCTTCTGTTTTGAAAATGGGAAGGCAGTGTTTTAACAAAGCTTATTTGTTAAATATTTGTATATATATATATATATATATATATATATATATATATATATATATATACGTATAATCAAATATAGATATTTTTATCTTTTAGGTAAAACAGTAATTCCTTTGTACTTAATTATAATTCATTTAGTTAAAGGAAAAAATAGTGTTCAAGTGACAACTCTATTAGTCATTAGGGCAAGGGTAAAAAATTACAAAAAATTAAACATCAATATTCTGAAGTTATTTCCTATTTTAATTGACAAGATTCAATACTTAATTTACTGTAATGACTAGTAAGATAATATGTTTGTTCCAAATTCTATTGTCAGGGTTATAAAGCATGGGAGTGAACACACATCCTTGTTTTACTCCATTGGTGACTGGAAAAGTGAGAGAGCATTTTCCTTTATCCAAAACCTGGGCAAGCATGCTGTCATGAAATTTACAAACAATGCTTATGAATTCTAGACAGCCAAGTTTTGACACAATTTTCCATAAGCCATTAAAACCGAGAGCATGAAAGGCCTTGCTCAAATCTACAAACATTGGGTACAGATTTCTGTTCTGTTCCTGGTATTTCTCCTGGAGTTGTTGAGGGAGTCAAAGCAGAGAGATTTTGACCATTGCAGTGTTGACCTTGCTGACCAAGGACTCTAGCTAAAGACCACTGTAATATACCATCCAAAGAGAGTTCAGTAATACCTAACTGAGTCATAGACTGTAGAACTGCCTATTGAAAGGTGAGCCCAGAGATTTCAGTAGATTCTTCTGCTGAAAAGAGATATCACATCATGTGAAGAGCCCATTAGCTAAATCACCAACTTGTACAGAAAGAGCCTGATGAAAAGGCCACTCCACAGCCAAGTGAACTATTTGACCCAGTCTAGCAACAAATTAGCCCATCCAGGTGACATATCATTCCCTTTAAGGAAAAAAAAACCCGAGTTAGTGACTTATCCATCACTGATGCAACCCACTCAAGTGAACTCCATGACTGCCTGCCAGAAGAAAAGAAATACATCAAGACCAGACCATGTAGTTCTGAAGTTGTGATTTGCCTTATTAGAAAGTACCCCTAAAGACAGGTTTTACTACCATTTTACTGTATTTGTGGCTGCTCTTTGATGAACTTTGCATATAGTGTTTTTGTTTTGGAATTTCTCCTCCCACATACCTTAATAGTATTTCATTTTTTTCCAATTACATTTAAAGATAGCTTTCAACATTTACTTTTATAAGATTTGAGTTCCAATTTGAGTTCCATTTGAGTTCTGCTTCCCACTCTTCCCTCATGCCTTTCTCTTCCTTTACCTTTCCCTTCCTTTCTCTCACCCTTCCTTAGGCTCCAAGCAATCTGATAAAGACTGCACATGTACAATCATGTTAGACATATTTCCATATTAGTCATGTTGTGAAAGAAGAATCAGAACAGAAGGGAAAAACCACAAGATAAAAAAACAAAAAAGAAAAAATAGCATGCTTCAATCTACATTTAGATTCCATAGTTCTTTCTCTGGATATGGTTAGCATTTTCTATCAGGAGCCTTTTGAAATTGTCTTAGATCACTGTGTTGTTTAGAAGAGCTAAGTCTATCAAAATTAGTTGTAGCATAATGTTGCTTTTACTGTGTATAATGTTCTCCTAGTTCTGCTCACTTCACTCAGCATCAATTCATGTAAGTTGTTCCAGATTTCTCTAAAATATGCCTGCTTATCATTTCTTATAGCATAGCAGTATTGTTCCATTACATTCATATACCACAACTTGTTCAGCTATGCCCCAAATGATGGGTATCCCTTCAATTTCCAATGTATTTCCAAACAAAAAAAGGAGGCTTCTATAAATATTTTTGCACATGTAGTTCATTTTCCCTGTTTTTATGATTCCTTTACAATAGAGACATAGTAGCAATATTTCTGATCAAAGGGTATGCATAGTTTTATAGGCTTTTTGACATAGTTCCAAATTGCTCTCCAGAATGGTTAAATTGGGCGCAGAGCCAAGACCATGGAGTAAAAGCAGGGGCTTGCTTAAACTTTCCCACAAACTACTCCAAATACCTGTAAAAATGAGTCTAAATAATTTATAGAACTCCATAACCCACAAAATGACAAAGTGAAACAAATTTCTAGCCAAAGGCAACCTGGAAACTTAACAAGAAGGATATGTCACATCAGACAGAGAGGAGAGCACAGTCTGATGCTAGCCACACTAACACAGACAAACTGAAGTAGACCTCAGAGCTAAATCATTGGCAGCTGTGACTTCTCAGTTTCCAGACTTTTCAACCCACAAACACCAAAGACATCATAGAAAGTTAGTAGGAAAACACCGTGGGACCTGAGTGAAAGAAGAGCATGGTCTGACTGGGGTCCAGTCCCAGCCCTAGGATGGTGGTGGCAGTGGTGGTAGCAGTGGCAGCAGTGAAAGCAGCAGAAGCTGCTTTGAGAGCTCTGGGCTGACCGACATTGGGGGACTGAATGACTGATACAAAACCCCTGAAGTCTGGGACAGTATACCTACCCCCACTCCCATTCTACCCCCTGGAAGCACAGTTCAACCTTGACAAAGAGTTAGAAAATCAAATATTTGGCTGAGAAGACGCACAAACAATGTAAAAATACTCAGACTATAGAATCTTACTTTGATGACAAAGAAGGGCAAAACATACAACCATAAGACAACACAGTCAAAGCTCCTACATCAAAATTCTCCAAGAAAAATATGAATTGGTCACAGGCCATAGAATAACTGGAGGAGAAGTGAGGCTGGTGACCTGTACAGCCTTCCCTCACTCAAAACAAAGTCAAGTGCAAGTCATGTCATCATTTCTCTGATGGCATAGTCTTCTTCAGCAACGAAGGACAAACACAATTTTTAAAGAACTATTTTCTTCGGTGAACTTTTGGACCTTTTTCATTCTTCCAATTCTGCTGTTTAAGGTATTCTTCTCTTCACTGAATTTTTGGATCTCTTTTCTCATTTGAGTTAGTCTATTTTTAAAGGTTCTATTTTCTTCAGTATTTTGGGGGGGGTCTCTTTTAGCAAGCAATTGACTCATTTTTCATGATTTTCTTGCATTGATCTCATTTCTCTTCCCAGTTTTCCCTCCATCTCTCTTACTTGATTTTCAAAATCCTTTCTTGAGCGCTTCCATGGCCTGAGACTATTTCATTTTTTTTTTGGAGGCTTTGGATGTAGGATCATTGATCTTGCTGGTTTCCTCCAGTTATAAACTTTGATCTTGCTCTGGTTATATGCTTTGATCTTCCTTATCTAAAAGGATGGAAGAAAACACCTTTTCACCAAGAAAGTAACCTTCTATAGTTTTATTTTTCCCTTTTTTTGAAAATTTCCCAGTCAATTACTTGATTTTTGAGTCCTTTGTCAAATGGAGGGTATACTACCCCAGGCTTCAGAGGTTTTGTGCAGCTGTTCTCCAAGATATATCTAGGGACCTGCAAGTTCTCAGTTCCTCTAAAATGGCATAGTCAAGAGAGAACTGATTATTCATCTCCTGGCCTGTACTCTGGTTTGTGAGCAACCATGAGCACTCTTTTCTGCTCTGGAACTATGAGCAGAATTCCCTCTCCACAGCCACCACCAGCTCCACCACACCAGGGCTCCTCCTCACCCTTGAACTGCCACAGAGTAATGAGACCCATATCAATCACTCAATTCCCCCAGTGTCTGTAGACTGAGAGCTCCAGAAGAGACTGCTGCTATGGCAGTGACTGCAGCCACAATGGGGTTGAGGCCAGACCATGCTCCCCTCTCACCCAGGCAAGAAAGCTTTCTCACTGACCTTTGAAGCTGTCTTTGGCATTTGTGAGTTGAGAAATCTGGAAATCATAACAGCTGTCCATGATTGAGTGACCTGAAGTCTGCTACAGTCCTGTCTGTTACAGGGGAACCCACACTAAACTGTGCTCTGCTCTGAACCTGGTATAATAGACTTTTAAAATACTTGTTGAGCTCTTCCCAGCAGGTTTTTTGGGCTTGATCTGATTTCATATTCCCCTTTAAGGCTTCATATGTAGGTATATTGACAATGTTTTGCTCTTCTGAGTTTGTGTTTTGATCTTCCCTCTCACTTTAGTAAGTTTCTATTGTCAATGTTCTTTTTTGTTTATTGCTCATTTTTTTTTTGCCTATTTTGTGGCTTTTAGAGTTGAGCTATGCCCCTAGGATACTGGGGCACTGTCCCAAGCTTCTTGTCTTGGGGCCCAGGGCCTGGACACTGGATTTGTGCACTGGGGGAAGCTGGCAGCTTGCTTACTGTGCTGGGGTTGGAGGCCTCAGAGCTGGTCTGCTGATCCACTGGTCTACTGAGCCAGGATTTATGGGGCCTTAGTTACCTATCTGTGCTGTAGTTAAAAGCCTTCCATTGACTTGCTCAGACACTGTCTGTGCTGGTTTGCACTCTCCTTTTACCTGAGACAGACCTTTTCTGAAATACTTCTGTTACCTTAAGCTGGAAAATTGTTTCATTCCTTGTTTTTGTCAGTTCTGTCGTTCCAGAATTCATTTAGGGGCTTCACTTAATGTTTATAGGGTAATTGGGGGGAGCCATGCAATTTCCTTGTGTCTCTCCATCAAATTCTGCATGTAGTGTTAAAAGGAAAATCCTTTGTCCTGGATGATCCCTGATTAATGAAACAAAACTAAGTCAAAAAGAATTAAAAGTTATTTATTAAATGTACATCAGGGTAGCAATGTGTTGATAGCTGGTCACTCGAGATCAGCAAAAGATTTAAGATGGAGCTAGAACTTTTTGGACAACTTTTGAAATCAGATAAAAACAATTCAGATAGGTCCATGTCCTTAAAGGAGTTGAGCCATTGCATCTCAATTCCTCCCCAATTACCTATTTGTGATATTTGAACAGGTGAGGGTGCAAACATCACAGGTCAAAACATGTGCTAAGAAGCAGGTAATGCAGAAGTTATAAACTGGGGGACATCTTCCCCAACAGAGCCTTCCCCAACACTGATTTACAAGCCAGACTGAGAAGCACAATTTTCAATATCAGTTGAGGTTTCCTGTAGGCACGGTCTTGGTTTGGGGGAAAATACTTTGTAACTACTGTTCTCGTCATATTGCTTGAGTAAATGCCTTTGCTAAAGGGCCAGATGTAGAGCTAATTGTTAAGGGGGGAAACACATGTGGTGGCTTATAAGTTAATAGACAGAAAATAATTGCCCACAAAGTTACTCCTAAAAGTGTGATATTAGTAGTAGTTATCCTTCTGGGTACCCAACTTTTCAGGAGCAGGTTGGACTAGTCCCAGAGGGAATTCTACACAGACACAGTTGTCTTTGTGCAAATGACAGCTAAATTAATTTTGCTGAAATAAAACCCACTAGCACTCTAAAAGAAGTTTTCAAGAATGCACTCAGTCGCATAAATTCAATCTGACTTTCCTCTTGTCATCTACATATGTTTTAACAATTTGAATGACTAGGTAAAGCTAGTATTGAAATGGTATAAATACATCTATGCTCCAACTCTCTAAGAAACTCAAGAAGCTAAATAATATTTTTATGATGTCACAATATAAAAATAATATTTTTATGATGTCTATGATATTCTCATAGAAGGCAAAGCAAATCACACTGTTTTTTTTTTTCTTTTTGTTTTCATCCTTTATCTTGGACCTCAATATTTTGATAGAGGAAGCTGCATGATAAAATGCAAACTTCTTTCTTCAAGAAGTCTTAGTGCTTCCCTGTTATGTCTGGAATACAAATTCTTCCATTTGTCATTTAAAGATCATGATAATCTAGTTGAAAGATATCTTTCAGTACTTATTCTATATTACAACCCTTTATACACCTAATGTTATAGCTTATGTGATGTTCTCTGTATCCCATCTTCCTGTATATCTTTATACTAGCATTTCTTCAAGCTTTGAATGGTCTTCTAATGTTTACCTCTTTGAATCCTTCGAAATTCAGCCTGTGACACTTCTTATAGGATACTTTTCTTGATTTACCCTTGTGGTCAGTGCTACACCGCATTAGAAAACTGCTTTTCATCTCTCTCTCTCCATCTCTTTCTCTCTCTGTCTCTGTCTCTCTGTCTCTCCCTCCCTCCCTCCCTCCTTTCCTCCCTCCCTCTTTCTTTGTATCTCTCTCTGTGTACACACATACATGCATACATATACATACATGCATTCATATGCATATAAATATAATAATAACTTGAAAGTAGTCATATTGGTTTCTCCTTGTAGGATGTAAGGTTCATGACGGAAAGAATAACTGTATCTTTATATCTCAAGTGTGTAGCATGTGGCCTTACATATAGTAAGTGTTTTAAAACAAGAATTAATTAAGTTGAAATAACACTCAACTCAAAACCTGGTTTTCATGTTTCATCATCTTGAAAAGTAATTTCCCCTCTCTGGGCCTCAGATTCCTCACCGTTATAGATAAAGTCTTATATTTAATGTACTTTAAGTCTATAAAGCATTTGTGAGATATATGGTACCTCATTGTATAGATGAGGAAACTAATAGATTTAGCAACGATCACCTAAGTACAAAGTATCAGATTTGGGATTTGGATCTAAGCCTTCCTAACCTCAAGCCCAGCTCTCTCCGCTACACCACACTGAGGCTCAAAGGCCACATTATTGACTCCTTTGGGGCTTGAAGGCTGCTAAAATCAATACCTTGTTTTTGGACAAATTGGTTTTTAAACCATACTTTCCTGATCTTTTCTGCATGAAATTTGTTATTTAAATTGAAATGTAATTTTATGATTAACTCTAATAATGCTCATTTCATGAAATTTCAGTATTACTTCACAATATTGATTATGTTCGCCTAATGATCCACATCAATTCAGCAAGCATTTATTAAGTGCCTTCTGTCTACAAGGCATTGTACTAGAATAGTAATACTGGCAAAAAGAAAAGGAAATAATTTCCTTTTTGAATATCAGCAAATTATCTGTTTAATGATATATTACAGAATTTTGTCATTAATAGAAATCCATTCTAATCAGCCTATAGTTTGATGACTTCCCCTTTTCTGTTTTGAAATTTGGAGAAGCACTTGATGTTTTTCAGGTCTGAAGTACCTCTTCAAATTTCTATGATTTGTCAAAAATCACTGGTTTTCGTCAATTATGTCTACTAGATATGGAATCTCTTGAGGAAAAGTCAAACAATAGCAGGTGTTGAAAGAGGACTGAGGTGAGTGATGAGAAGGATCTCTAACACTCATCAGATAAAGGGAAAAACAATGGTGGAGGAATGGATATCTGCTTAGAGAAAAGCTACAGTCATGAGTAACAGGAGATGGAGCTACAACACTGACCTTCCCCCATTGTTGGAGTGGCACTCATAACAGTGCAATCAATTATGTTGCTGTCTGTATAAGTACCTTGGAAGGTTGAATATGGGACACAGGGAGAAGTATTGAAAGAGTTATAATAATGTCCTTTAATGTCTAAATAAAAACCAACTCTGTGTTGGATGCCCTTTGAACCTGTAAAAAAAAGAGCAGGTAATAGTGCTGTGAAAAATCCTGGTATCAGATTTCCTAAGGTCCACCTACTGAGAGTGGAGACACGGGCAAATGAACCAAATATAAAAACATTCCCAGAGGTTATCCAAACTTGTTGAGTGAAAGGGGAGGCTATGGCACAAAGGATAAATGAAACTTAAAACTTAATAACTACCACAAAAACAATTGAACAAACAATATACGAAATGAAGTTTTTTGTGAAAAATTTTGTATTTAACAAAGTAGAATTAAATGAATTAAAAGAAAACAATAAATAAATGTATATGTTCCATGCCTTTTTCCTGGTACACTGAAGGTTTTTTTTACTTTTCTTTTTTCGATAAATAGTTGTAATTAATAGCCATACAGGCCCATATGTTCTTCTCTTGTTTAATATCACTTCATTTTGTGCCAGTAAGGAAGTCCTGAGTTCAAATCCAGCTGCAGACAGTTTCTAGGTATTTGACCATAGGCAAGTCACTTCATGCTGCCTCAGTTTCCTCAATTGTAAATCAAGGATAATAACAGCACATTCTTCTCAAGCTTGTGGTGAGAATCAAATGAAATAATATTTATAAAGGGCTTACATAGTACAGTGCATGACTCATCGCAGATGCTTTAAAAATGCTGGTTCCCTTCTCCTCTGTGTGATTGTTTTTCTATGTTCTGTCATAAATTCTTCAAAACAGATTCACCTAAAATATATTAGAGACCTTCCTTTAATCATCTTAACAATTATGTTAACAACATATTATTACAAATTCGTGCTATATGACCAGCCCCATTTCTTTTTTACAGAAATGAATCTCTTTAACTAGTTGCCAGTTTTTGCATGATTCTTAATTTTGTTAAATACTGTAGTAGCTACTGCATAGACCATTGTACACCCAATACATCCCTGCATCTTCCTTTAGGTGAAATACAATTTTCACTCTTCAGAGATAGTAATATGCATAACTTTGTTGTCATATAGTATTAGTGAAAGACTGTTGGTGTCATAATGGTTGAATTTCATTATTTGAGGAAACTTGGAGTCTTTTAAAGTGCTACTGAATTTCCCATATACAACCTACCTTATTCTTTTCCCTCAGTGTTACCTAATTCTTGACCTTGGCTCATTTCCTCTGTGCATACAATTTCTACATTCATGATAGGGCAGCTAGGTGGTGGAGTGGATAGAGCACCAGTGCAGGAGTCAGGAGGACCTGAGTACAAATCTCACCTCAGACACTTGACACTCACTACCTGTGTGATCTTGGGCAAGTCACTTAACCCCAATTGCCT
>JAQQSK010016927.1:0-10278 GCA_028658325.1 Potorous gilbertii | reverse complement strand
CAAATTCTTCATTCTCTGACACCTCAAGGACTTTCCAACAATGTAATTCAGAGACGAAGTGATGGCAACTCTACATTGGAAGAAATTGTTCTATACTAACTTAATCAACGTAAGTTTTTTAGCATGTCTGAAATTTTTGTTCACACACATTACCCCAAGAAGTATAAAAGTTGTCCCCGAGCAAAGTGTATTCACCCTCCTTTACTTTTTCCTAGCTCAATCAGTATGTGGAAATTCTTCCATGAACCTTATACTACTTATGCAAGAGAAAAATGAAAATAAGATCTTGACAGTCTTCTTCAGGTCACCTCTGTCCTCACCCATAGATACAGTTCTTCAGGATTGCTTTGATGGAGTATGGTATTAAAGGTTTCATTCCATATGTATACGTATATAAATATATGTATATTTCACCCTTATGGCAGATTCTCTTGCTTCCTTCCGTCTGTCCTCCTTCCTTCTTTCTTTATTTTCTTTATTTTCCCTTTTTTCCTCTGTCTTATTTATAACAGTCCCTCTTGGACAAAAAAAAAGAATCAGAGTTTCATATACCAGAATTTATTTTGGTGACGACGGACAAGAATCAAGATTTTCTTTACCGGAATTTATTCCCATTTACACATCCTGTCTTGTGTGGAAATTCTCTGGATTGAGAGAAAATTGCCTGATTAAAAAAATATTTTTCACATTTATTCTTCAGCCCTTTTATTATTTACCATTTTTCATACTCCCATTGTAGCTCATTTTCCTAACTTTAAAATCGAATAATTTCACTCAAAAATCGCATCATGTTATTGATACATCTTGTGCTTTCATTATACTTCAAATGACTATTGTATCAATTGCATATTCTATCTACCCCAAGAATTGGTAACATTAAGAGGAGCAATGCAAAATGACTTTTAAAGGAATTTCAGACATTATTTAAAGATGAAATACTATTGATGTTTTTTCTCTGGGTAGTGTTGAGACAGGAGCAGTCCTTTTGAAAGCTTTATCAATAGTCTTGGATAGAATGTTTCCCTCAGGAACTGGATTCAATTCCATTTGGTTCTTTTTTTCTCTCCAACCTGTCTCTTTCTTTATTTCTTTATTTCTCTAGGTCTCTTCATTTGTCTCTGGTAGGAGCCTTTTGTTTTTACTTTGATATAATCCAAACCACCATTACCACAAGTGAAATTTCCTTTGTAAAAATTAATAGTTAATTAAAAGTAATCAACCAAGATTATACATCAGATGACATGTACATTACTACACATATTCCCCTCTCCCCATCCTGAACATCTGAGGAAAGTAAAGAAAGGAGCGTCCTTCTTTCTGCTGGTAAATCCAATATTGTTATTCAAAAATACCCAGCATTTAACTTGGTTTTAATCAGTTTATAGTAATACATTCATTTCCACCCTGACTGCCTTGGAAAGTTTTAGGTTTTCCATTCCTGAAGGTTTTTAATTAAAAGTTGGGTGATGAGGTCGAATGTATATTGTAGTGTGATTCTTTCAATCGTGGGCTGACTCTGTGGTTGTTCAACCACTCAGTCAACAGGCATCTCTTAAATCTTTACTACCAGGACATAAATAAATCCTGGGGAGAAAAGGAAAGTTCATTATCCATGACATCACAGAGATCACAATGTAACCAACCATCCAATTTAGATACTATATGTTTTAAATACCCACTATAAGCCAGAATCTGTGTGAAGTGTTGGTAAAATTAAAAAAAAAATCCCTGATCTCAAAGACCTCATATGGTAATGGGGGAGATATCACGCAAATAATTACGTATCGTCTCTAGCATGGGTAAAAGAGGGATGAGTATACAGCCTTAATAGATGCAGCTTCAATTGTTCTCTCTTCTGAGAGACAGGAAGAGAGAGAGAATGAGAGAGAGAGAGAGAGAAAGAGAAAGAGAGAAGATTCAAGAAAAGTCACTCCCACCCATCTAGGGAAAACAAGAGAGTCCTCCAACAGAAGGTGAGATTTGAGCTGACTTGAAGGACTAGGAGAATAAAATATGGAGGTGAAGTGGTAGAGTTCTTCATGTGTAGGGAACAGCTAGTGAAGAAACTTCAAGTTTTGGAGAATTGTTGTGTTCTAAAAGCTCTAAGAAGACAACTTCAGTCAGTTTGTAGAATGACAAAATGGTTCAAAAGTGAATGAAGACAGAGAAGGTAGAATGGAATCATGTTGGGAAGAGATGTAAATATCAAAACGGCGAATTTGGTATTTAATTCTGAAAATAATAGTAAACTATTGGGCTTTATGTGGAAATGAGGTGAAAGAGTTTGATTTGTGCTTTGGGAAACTGACATTTGCTTTTCCAAGATTGTCAATAAGTATTAATTAGGCACATGCTATGTGCCAGGTACTTTTCTAAGCGTTGAGGATTTCAAGGACTCACTAACCAATGCATATTTAACCTATATCCAGGATAATTTAGAAACAATCAAGAAAAGGAAGGACGTAAATTTATATGGGATTCAGGGTGTCTTTCTATAGTATCTAAAAGGTTTTTTAATATGTCTTTTCAGTTCCCTCAGACTTCTTAATGATCCCATTTGAGGTTTTAATCATTTTGCTGTGGCTCATTTTGCACATGAGAAACTGAGGCAAAAAGTTAAATGATTTGCACAAGGCAACAGAATTAATAAGTGTTTGAGCCCAGATTTCAACTCCAGACTCTGAGTTTTCCTGACTCCAGGGCCACGAGTCTTTCCATTGTGATATGTAGGTGATCAGAGCTTTAGCTGATACTTGAAATAAACCACAGAAGTCAGTAGATAAAGTGAGAAGGGAAAGCATGCTAGTAGTGGGAGACAGCAATCAGCAATCCCCACAATCAGGAGATGAGGATGGATTAACTTGAACAGAGGCCTGAGAGAGAAAAATCAGAAGAGTACTACAGTGGTAGGTGAAAGGTGATAACAGATTTCGATAAGAGTTAAAGAGTGTGGCCCCCTGACATGTCCTTTAATCATTGAAATTTTCTCATTCTGTGTCATGTCTTTGTGCTGTGTTCTCATTTTTAATACATGTGATACTGTAGATAGTGTCAAAATGGAACTCTGAGGACGTTAGTTGAAAAGTCCTTAAAGACAGATGAATAAAGTGATAGATAGATATAGATGATAGACATGTATATGTATCTCAATCTCTGTGTACCTATATATCTATATCCGTATATATGATTTTTATGTAGTTCCCTGATATATTTCCTTTTCCATCTAGTGTGCCAGGAAGGTGATAATGGTTTTCGTTTTTCTACATTGCTTTCGTTTCTCCCATTCCCCAACAGAGTCCTTGAAATTATATCCCTACTATTTCTAGATAGTCTCATATTCATCATGAAGTTTTCATTTAATTACTAGTTTGGTCAGTCTATTTTTCTTCGCATAATTTTAATAAATGCTCTTTCATCTCCTTGATGAGATTAAGGTACTAATACATAAATGCAGTAACAATCATTTTAAAAGAAACACCCCTTGAAGAGATATATTAAGTTTTTTAATAAGCATCCAGCAAGTCTTTTCCTTCAGAGTCCTTGGGATGACTTTGGATGTCATAATTTCATTTGGTTTAATATGATATGTCAATATATTTGTATATATGTATATATATATATGTATACAAATATATGTTCATACACATCTTTGTGTGTGGGTATAGTTTAAAGTTGCATACTTATTCAATCACAGGGGTACATGGTAACATTTCTGGCAAGATGATCATGGTTTAGGGGTAGATAGGTAGGAGAAGAGTTGACCTTTTCCTCTGAGCATTTTCAATATCATTTATAAGGTCAATTTTTCTCCACTAGTGATTAATGCAGATCCTGGTAACTTCTTGCCCCAAAGCTAACCTAAAACTCTTCAAGGTATAATGTATGGGTATGCGTATGTGTGCATACGTGTGTGTTTGTATGTGAAATTTAAAACCTTTACTCCTAAGGCAATCAATTTCACTCCAACTTGTTCCGCATAGATATGTTTCCTTGTTTCACACAAAATGCGCAAACTTTGTATAGCATGAAAAGCTTAATCATACAGGTCACATAATCCACATTAAAGACATTTCTTCCTTATTGCCTTTGCAGGTTCCCCATGATCAAGAAATAATTTGTCCATAAGCCTGAAATTATGGAAAATCAAAGCTATGTTACTGAATTCATTCTCTTGGGACTCTCACAGACTCCAGATACTGAGAAAATAGTTTTTGTTGTCTTTTTACTTTTGTATCTTGCAACTCTTGTGGGAAACTTTGTTATTCTTTTGACAATCACTACCACCCCCTCTCTTGTAAGCTCTCCTATGTACTTCTTCCTGGCCTTTTTGTCTTTCTTTGATGCATGTGTCTCCTCCGTTGTTGCCCCCAAGGTAATAGTGGACTCCATCTATGTGAAAAACACCATTTCCTTTGGAGGCTGCATGATTCAGCTGTTTGCAGTACATTTCTTTGGTGGTTCTGAGATGATTGTCCTCACATTCATGGCCTTTGACAGATACGTTGCTATTTGTAAGCCATTGCATTATGTCACTATTATGAACAAGAAACTGTGTGTTCTACTGGTTTGTGTAGCCTGGACAGGAGGTTTCTTACATTCCTTGATTCAGGTTCTATTTATGGTCCAATTACCTTTCTGTGGTGCTAATGTTATTGATGACTTTATTTGTGACTTATACCCTTTGTTGAAACTGGCCTGTACTGACACTTATAGCCTTGGCCTCATGGTTACTACCAACAATGGTCTCATCTGTACAATTAGTTCTGTTCTGCTGCTTATGTCTTATGGGGTCATCTTACCCTCATTGAGAAAATACAGTACTGAGGCTCGGCAGAAAGCCCTTTCCACCTGTGGTACCCACATCACTGTTGTCGTGTTGTTTTTTGTTCCATGCATCTTTGAGTATGCACGTCCTCCATCTACTTTCTCCTTTGATAAAACAGTGGAAATATTTTACACTATTCTAATCCCTATGTTAAATCCGTTTATCTACAGTTTTAGAAACACAGAGGTAAAAAATGCCTTGAGGAAATTGAGGACTAGACTTGTCATTTCTACTGCTAAATAAATAATCAAAATGAAATTTTCTCACTTGGTCTATATGTTTAAAAAGTTCAAGCCTAATTCACTTTCATGTATTAAGATAACAATTTTCATTTACAAAACATCCTTGACTAGGAGAAGGCACAGGATTAAGGAATTGAAAAGACTTGAAACATGCCAATTGGATCTCTTCAAATACGTATGTCATTTCTGATGTGTAGTTTTATGATTTGTCTCCACATATTTGAACATATTCAAAGGAAATTGAACAGTTTAAAGTATTTATCATGTGCCAACTCTCTGCTGGATATGTTGTCAGGAAGTGGTAACAAAAAATAGACAAAACTGACACATTTCCTTTCTTCAAGGATCACAAGACATATAGTTTTATAAGCATTTGCCAAAAATTATATGTATTCCAATTAATTAAAATTTGGAACAGAAGTAGATGGTAGGATTAATAAATCCTTCATGTGGTATTTGATAAAAAGCTTTGGAGGAAATGAGTCACTATGATGTGAACCAGAAGAGGAAGCATAATGCTTCATGATACGTCCATTCTTTGGAAAGAGACAGATGAATAGAGTAGAGTGTCGTTATCCAACAGGTAGCAAAACAGTAAGCCTGGTTTCAGGGACCATAGAGTGTGTCAAGAGGTGAAATGTCAAAATGAGTAGCTAATCATAAAATATCACTTCATAAACAAAATAGAAAATCAAGAATTGGAGATACCTTTTACTACTGCATCTAGGGGAAGTGTATTGACAAAAGAAGACATAGGAAAAACCTAAGCAATAAGGAGACAATTTAAATTAAATAAAACTTGAGAGTTTTTTCACAAATAAATCAATGAAGCAAAAAGTGGAGAGGAGGAAACATATAGCAAAGAAAAGATATTCAAGAATTGATGGACCAGTAAGTAGCCGGAATCCTTTACATATCTTTAAGTTACTGACCCAATTGGCAGGGAAGTATCAATAAAGAGGAAAAACAATATTGTATTAACTAAAATTTGCATTTCTAAAAGAAATGGAAAATGTCCATTTTACAAAATGTAACATTTTATCTTGCGAAGTGAAGAGACAACAAAAAACAAAACAACAGTATTTCCAGATATCTATTTTAATCCTACCGTGGAGAGGGCACAGAGTCAAGGGAGAAAAAGAGGGAAAATAAAATAGGAACAGAGATAATAGACTGAGGGAAAGCCATGGAAATAATTTTATTGTAAGCACTTTATCCTCTATCAAACACAGTGTCCAAACCTCTGTCAGAAGAATTTTTGAAACATAGAAATGAGTTAGTTTGCCATCTTTCAATTGAAGGAAGCTAATCTTCCTCCCTCATTAAAAAAAATTGCTGGCAGTCCAAAAAATATAAAGGCAGTTCTATCAGTCCAATTATTATTTTTTTAATCTATCTTTTTATCTGGTTCATTTGCTTTTTGTCTATCTTCTTAACATTTTTTTTAATGTTTTATTCCCCCAACCAGATTTTTAGGTTGTGATACCTAGACATAGTGCAATACATTGTTGTTTTGTTTTTCCTTTTTAAATTTCTTTTCCATATACTTTGTTAAAGTAGTTCACATAATGTCAGAGCTAGATGGAAACAAGGGTCTCCAGATTATGGCTGTTTATTAATGATATGCAGGGAAAGATTGACAGAAGTGAAGCCAGCGAATCCATAATTGATTAATTAGAAACTTGAAGGAGGCTAAATACCAGAATTCCTGATTGAAAGTCCAATTTTCTTTCCACCAAACCACATGGCACTACTAAATGTTTAACACTTGACACTTGATGAATGAATCAATTAGATTTGAATTATGTTTTCTTATTCCAGACTACTAAAGAACAGAAAGGAAAAACACATCAGTGAACAAAGAGGGCAATTTTATATATCATGGTATAACATTTTCACCTTCCATTGTTGGTGTTTCTGTCGTGGGTAGAAGCCTGTAATGTATGGGAAACTATGTGATCTAAAATAAAAAGTCTCAGGAAACATGGGCTCTAAGAAGTCAGTGGGACTATTTCAGGTCTTTCTCATGTTTTCTTTTCTCCCCATCCATTTTTTTCCTTTCATCATACAGATATTTCTCATTTTATAAGGTACCATTACATTCATGAACTTATCACTTCACACTCTTCCCAAATATGCTCTCTTTTGTTTATGTTTTAAATTTCTTAATTTAGCCCAAGACTAGATTAACTTCATAGGTTGCCATGTGGTACCCATAATTTATTCTAAGACTGATACCAGTCAATTATGATATTAAAGCAAAAAATAATACAATCTGTGGCTGAGATAAAGGCCTTCTAGGACTAGGAGGAGTGTGTTCTTTCTACTCTCCGTGAGAAAAGAAAATATGGTGTATTTTGTTCTATTTTCGGTGCCAACAGTTGTTCAAAAATATAAATAAACTAAAAGAGATCCAGAGCAGAACAAATAGTATATGAAAAGGTTTGAATTCATAAAAGCAAGAATTAGTTGAAGAAACTGAGATTAAAGTGTAAGAACAAAACAACAACAGCAACAATAACAACACTGACTTCAAGATATTAGAAGGATAGTCACTTAGGAAATCAATTATATTTTCATTTTGTTCTTAAATGGTAGAGAAAGTTTAAATTGGTAGAAGCCTCAAAGAGATAAATTCAATCTTGATGTCAGGGTAAAACAAATAAAAAAACATGAATGAATAAGAAACACACTTTCTAATGATTACAGCTTTCAAGAACTTGAATGAGATGGCTCAGGAACTAGGAAATTCCCTCTCATTGTAGGTAAGATGTGGGGGATGGGGTGGGCTAATTGAATCCTTTGGGCAAATTGATTTCAATAAATATATATGAAAACGTTTGCGTAATTAATTTTTACAAAAAATAATTTATTGATTTTTAGTTTTCAACGTTCACTTCCAAAAGACTTTGAGTTACACATTTTCTCCTCATCTCTCCCTTCCACAGACCCCAAGACATTGTGAATTCTGATTACCACTTCCCTCAATCTGCCTTCCCTTCTATCGCACCCCACTCTTCTCTCATCCCCTTCCCATTTATTTTCTTCTAGAACAAGACAGATTTTTACACCCCATTGCCTGTATGTCTTATTTCTCAATTGAATGTAAAAACAATTTTTCACATTGAATTTTAAAACTTTGACGTTCCAACTTCTCTTTCTTTCTCCTTCCCCATCCACCACCACTGAGAATGCAAGCCATTCAATATAGGTTATACATATTTAGCCATGCAAAACACTTCCATAACAGTCATGTGGTGGAAGATTAATGATATTTCCTTCCATCCTATCTTGCTCCCATTTATTATAATCTCTCTTTAGACCCTGTCCCTTCTCAAAAGTGTTTACATATAATTAACCTTGCTCCCATTTACCATCCCTTCTATCATTCACCATTTACCTGTAGTGTAAAAAACATATCTTCATACCAAACTGAGTGTGCGTGTTATTCTCTCCTTAAGCCAAATTCAGTGAGAGGAAGGTTCACTATTTCCCTCTCAGCTCTACCTTCTTCCCCTTCATTGAGAAATGTTTTCTTTTGTTTCTTTTATGTGAGAGATAATCGTATACATATACTGAAAATAGTCTCAAGAGCTAGAAATGTTTTCTTTCAATGTGGGAACGTAAACAGTAAAACTTGACTAAATCTACTATGATTTCTCATTTCTTTTTACCTTTTCTTTTTTCTCTTGTTTCTTGTGTTTGAAATTAAAATTTTCTATTCAGCTTGAGTCTTATCATCAAGACTGCTTGGAAGTCCTCTATTTCATTTAATGACTTTATACTCTTGATGTATTATATTCAGTTTTTCTGGGTAGGTGATTCTTGATTTTAATCCTGTCTCCATTGACCTATGGAATATTGTATCCCAAGCCTTTCGGTCCCTAGGGGTAGAGGCTGCTAGATCTTGTTTTATTATATATCCCGCATCTATTTTCTGGGCCAATTGCTTTTTCAAGGAGATATTTCATATTGTCTACTTTTTCATTCCTTTGGTTTTTATTTTATAATTTCTTGATTTTTCATAAAGGCATCAGCTTCCCTCTGCTCATTTTCAATCTTCAATGAATCGTTTTCTTCTCTGAGATTCTAACTTCCTTTCCATCTGGACAATTCTGCAGTTTAAGGAATTCTTCTCATTCGCTTTTTGGATCTCTTTTATCATTTTGCTTAGTCTATACTAAGGTTTTATTTTCTTCGGCATGCCTTGGGTTACCTTTTGCAAGAAATTCACTCGGGTTTTCAGTATTTTGCTTGAATCATTCTCATTTCTCTTCTCAAGTTTTCCTCCAGTTCTTTTACTTGATTTTCAAATTCCCTTTTGATCTATTACATGGCCTGAGACCACTTCGTATTTTCCATGGAGGCTTTGGATGTACAAGCTTTGACTTTATTTTCTTCTTCTACTTGTATATTTTGGTATTCCTTTTAAACAAAGTAAGATTTTATAATACAAACTTATTTTCAGGTTTTTATTCATTTCCCCCAGCCATTTACTTGATTTTTGAGCTTTGTCAAGGTGGTTCTTTGCTTGCACTGTGGGTAGGTGAGTGTATTGTCAACTGCTTGATCCCGCCCTCAATCTGTGAAGCTAGAGTTCCAGGAAATTCCACCACTGCTGCCCCTCATGATGCTTTGCCTGCAGTTGACTCTTCTACCCACTCTGCTGCCCTGGGAGTGGGGCCAGATAACTCTCCTCTGTCACTAGAATCCCACAGGTTTTACCCACTGATTTTTGAATTTGTTCTCCATGTTTTCGGCTTGTGTAGTCTGAAAACCTCCACAGATGCCAATAATTCAGTCCCCTTGAGGCCTGATGAGGATGAGTCTGGTTATGTGGGGCCCAGGCTGGACTACTCTCTACTCCAAAATAGCACAAGAGATACTTCGCACTCACCTTCTAGGTTGTTTTGAGCTGGAGGTTTGTTTCCCACCATCATTTTGTGAGTTCTGCAGCCCCAGAATTGGTTTAGAGTAATTATTTACACCTATTTAGCTGGGCTTAGGGGAAGAGTTCTAGCAAATCTCTGCTTCTACTCTAACATTTTCGTTCTGCACCATATTTGCTTCTGAAACCAGAAATGACTATACATATATATGTACATGAATCTTATTCTGTGTATATTTCCCTTACAGAATGGAAGTTCTATAGAGACAAATGGATTCATTTGATCTATCTATCTATCTATCTATCTATCTATCTATATCATT
>JAQQSK010016926.1:0-10278 GCA_028658325.1 Potorous gilbertii | reverse complement strand
CTTAGCTTATATTTATTCAAATAAAATTGGTCATAATTTATATCAATATGTGAAGAATTAAATGTTCATTAAAATAACAATTTTCAAAGATTTTTACTGATAAAATTATTACAGTTTTCATATTTATAGTTAATAATGTTGACAACATTAATAATAAAAATAATAAATGTTTGGAGGCAGCATGGCAAAGTGCTGACCTCAGAATTAGGAAGACTGAGGTTCAAGGGATGCCTCTGGTATCAACAAGCTAGGTAGACAAGTAAGTCACTTAGCCTCTTAGTGCTTCAGGTAACTAAGGCCAGAAGTTGAAGAGTTGGTGCCATCTGTGTTGAAGAAGTTTTCCTAAGGAAGAATTCTTTATATAAGTAAAGTTAATTATTGTTGTAGCAACCTGACAAATTGTCCATAAGACCTGATGTCAATAGAGATCAAAATGGAAGCTTTAACCTGCTCCATTCATTCTGACCTGGCTGGAGCCAGTTTGACATTCACTGGGCAGCTGGGCACCTTCAGATCCTGGGAGTTCCCTTTATTGGTGCTGGATATAGTGTAGACAACTCAATTAGCTTTAGCTCTGCTACAGCTCAGAACTCCTGAAAATTCAAGCAAAATTCAAGCACTTCATAGCCTTAGTCTCCCGGGCATCAAGGACAACAGGTGAAAAGTAGGCTATTGTTAACTTCTACACAAAGATGGTGTAATTTTGGGTCTATAGTCTTCAGGTTCAAAGCACAGAGACACTCCTCAGGTCATGAGCTTATGATCAATGATACGGGTATGGGTCCTATATTAAGAGGCATGTACCAGTTCTAATTGGCCCTGTTTGTTCTGAACTGACCATCAGAGCAAATTTGTTGTGTTGGTCTCATTTTTGTTGACCTCCATTTGAACTTGGTTTTCATTTTTTTAAAAGTAAATGTATTTATGATTTGTACTTTAAAAATCCAACCATCTTGTCCATTGCTTTGTACCTGACCTTTTGATCTAGCTAGAGAACATATTTCACAGTTTGGGAAACTGCCAGGGAATCTCACCCTACATGGCCACAATACTATAACCAAACATCCCTTGTCTGAAATAATCAACCCAATAACTCAGTGATTCACCTCTGCATAATCAAGGATAATTTGCATTTTAGGTCTAATTACCAATTTCATTTAGTATGTGTTTAGTATGCACAGAGTTGGCTTAGCAATCCATTTAATTAGATGTATAGCTTGACTTACCTAAAAGAAGATTTAGTATGTGGAGTTGAAAATGTCTTTACCAGTAGCTATGGTACGTGACTAAGTTTCCCCCTTTCTACCATGGTTCTTACATGTCTTGTTTCTCTCATCTTTTTGCTCAATGTTTTGGTTTGGCCCCAGTTTCTCTTCTTCATTCTTGACTTTCTTTTATCACCTTACTTTCCCTTCTACTAAAGAAACCTAGAGGCAAAAGATCTGTAGGATGTCAGGAAGAGTCTGACAGATTCTTTGCACAAAATAAGGGAAGAGAACACCTAATTCTTAAGGAGATAGTGCATCTATATTGAAAATAAAGTAAAATGCAATCTTTTACTTAGACCTAGTTTCCATGAATGGTTACTCTTTTGCCACCTGTATTAGAGATGTGAGTGTGTGTGTGTGTGTGTGTGTGTGTGTGTGTGTGTGTGTAAAAGGAAGTCCTGAGGGTTTCCCCAGAAAAATGAACATTTCTCCTTCCTATATTACACTGGCAATTACCATGCTTTCTGTTGCTGCAAGATACAGTATTTTGTTTTTCCCCTTTTCTTACTTTGCCCCAATTGCACGTAAAAACAATTTTTGACATTTGTTTAAAAATGTTTTTATAACAGCAAATTCCCTCCTTCTCCCCATGCTCCCATCAAGAAGGCAAGCAATTTTATATAGGTTATGCATATGCAGTCATGGAAAACACATTTCTATGATATTGTATTTTCAATATCGTAGTTAACTTGAGTGTTACTGTAAATGCTCCATTAGAATGTTATTTTTCTTAAATATTATTTTAATAAATTTCCTACATTCTTAAGTGTGATTTTTATGAAATGAAGCTACATTTTTTTTCTCAAGAGGGAGGCCATCTCTAAATTTGCACTGTTAATAGGAAAAAGCACAATGTGATTTGCTTACCACCTTTTAGGATTATATCTATTATGTAAAGCATGATTATACCAGAATTTGATATTCTTTTTATACTTTTAAGACAACTGTACTTATGATTGCAATTGCTTATGAATATTCAATTTCTAATAAGTTGAATATAAGCCCTTTGAGTATTTGGTTTTGAAATCAAGGTCATTAATGAGGAAAATTCTTCCCTGCTTTTTAAACTAAAGTTACAGGACAAAGTTAAGACTGTTTTTGCAACAAAGATTTATGATCCAACTAGAGAGAGCAGAAACGATCAAGTAGGTATGTTAGTCACGATCTCCACGGAAGAACAGAGGTAGTAAAGAAATTCAGCGAAATAATGATGGTACAGGTTTTCAAATGGCCTCTATCTATAGCAAAAAGCAATTTTTCCCAAGTGATGATTTCGTTTGCATTTTCTGGTAAAAGGACAGATTGGCAAAAAAGAAAAACAACCAAAAGAAAACGTTTTTATAATTCCTTGAAAAACAATTACTTTTTACAAAACAACATTAATAATGATAAAGTTTCTGAGGTGTCATCACTAATATATTTACTTCTAAAATAAAGCCAATCTACTAAAATCCTACTCTAAGGTCTCACCTTGATGTGGAAGCCATCTTGGCTTGTTGGAGGCTTTTCTAGAAGAGTGCAAACTCTGTTTCTACCAAGTTCTAAAGGCCTCTAAGAAGTGGGGTGAGAGTGGGAGATATTTTGATCTCTGGGCACAAATATAAATCATCAAATTGTTATTAGACACATACTATAGGCAAAGTACTGTGCTAGCACCTAGAAATGATGCAAAGAGAAAAATTACATAATCCTTGTCCTGAAGTAGTTTATACCTTCTGGGTATTTACGTTAGGAGGGTGGGGAAGAAGGGGGGTAATTACAGCATAAACATAAATAAGCATAACAGGTTTGGAAGTTAAAAGAACTCTCCAGTAGTAGATCAGACTTGATAGATTGATTCAGTGGTTCAGTGGCTCGGATTCAAGACTGGAATGAAACGAAATACCTGAAGATCCTCTAATAGTAAAAGGAAAGTTTACTTAGCCATGATCTGAAAAGGACATTAATTAATTCAGATGGGCACAACTTCTGTACCATGACATTTCATTTGCTATAGTAGTATGTCAATATTAAGGAAAGAAGAAAAGCCTTGTTCTGGATTTTGTACATAAGTCACCTGGAAGCTTTATAAAAGGTTTTTCCCTTAGTCACTTAGGCTCATTGAGTCTCAAGGATGGTTTCAATACTTTTTTTAAAAGGAAAATGAGGTTCTGGAGTGTGGCCTTGGGAAAAGCTACTCTAGTCAAGTGCTTTTTACTCTTACTACCAGAGCAAAATAGAAATGGGACAAAAAGTTCAGAAAAGGCTTCATGGAGGAGGTAGCATCTGAGCTGAGCTTTGAAGAAAGCCAAGATGAAGAAGAAACATGTTCTAGACATGTGAGCATTGTTTGGGCAAATGCATAGAGGTGGGGGAGCTATGTAGAATTTAAGGAATAGCATGACACAGGGGAAAGACTGATAAATCTGGTATCCATATACTTGGCTTCCAATTCTTCATTAGCTACTCATTACCTAAGTAATTTTAGTTAAATCACTTTTCCTCTGTAGTCCACAGTTGCTTCACCTGTAAAATGAAGTAGTAAGGACTGCAGATGACTCTCCAAAAGAGGAGTTGGTGGTGTCTGAGGTCACTTCTCTTTCTAGAAGCTGAGCACCTTGCCTGACCCAGCCTGCTAGTGGCATCCAGTGGAGATGCCATGACCTTTGAGGTTCAAGCTTTACTGTGCTGAGATGCTGTGATACGTGGAGAGCTAGCTGAGCTTAGGACAAGAGTGATTCTTCCACTATTAAAATAGACATTCTCCCCCACAATGAGCTTTATTAGGACTTTCTGAAGAAAGGACATCACAGTCTCCCAGACTTATGAGCTGCTCTGGTCATCTGTGTTTGGCACATCTGTACTTTATTATCATTTTACTTTAACTTGCTGCCCACTTTTTTCCTCCTCCCTAGACCCTGTGTGTCTTTGTGGGAGATACCATAGATTTTTTTTTTGGCATAATGCTTTGTAACTACTCTTTCTATTGTTCTATTTAAGTAAATGTCTTTTCTAAAAGTGAATTGAATCTACTGGCTTATTATTAGTTGGAAGCACATTGATGGAGGCTTGTGAGCTATAGTGTTAGGAACAGTCAGTCACTTACAAGATTACTCCTAGAACTCAAGGTAGCAGTTGCCCCTCTGGGGATCTAACCTGCCAGTGCAAATTCAAGTTAGGAGACTGAGCTTAGAAGGGATGTTACATTCTCATTTAACTGGCAGGTGGAGGAGAGTGTTGATGGAAAGAGTGTCCATACTAATACAATCTTGGATGTTTTGAGGTATGGAAATTTGAAATAGTTGTCTTGATTTGTAGGGATGAGAAGAGTAAGTCTTCTGGTTTATACATAAATCCAGGGTTTAATTTCATTTAATCAAATCAACATTTATAATGTATCTACCATGTGCAAAGCATTGCTTTTGCTTCTGGAGATACAAAGATAGCTATAACATACATCCTGTGCTCTAGGAGTAGGAAAGGAAGGTTGGATCTGCAATTTTATTGATTTAGGGAATTACTAGATGAAGAGACTTTACCAGTTTAGTTTTGTTGTAGTTTCATGATGTGTTGTGTTGGCACCCTCTCAAAGAATTCAGTCATATCACCTCTAATTCAAGTACAGACATTTATTGAGACTGATGCTTCTCATGAAGTGGACTAAGTCTCAAGAGGAACCAGCAACTTTACTGAAAGCAGGATGAATTTTTATAGGATAAAGATGAAATTACATAACAGAAATTATGAATATTAAAAAGGCAGGAGGGGTTTGTTAAGGGTTTAGGTAATAAGGGTGGAGTCCAGCCTCAGTGGAGCTATGCATGTGATTACCCACAATGCATACAGAAAAGCCCATTGTGGGGTATGTATAATAATGATATTATAATAAGCCTCTCTACAACATAAGTTCACCTAAAGGATAACTTCTGCTATTACTGTGAAGGTGCCCACTTAGGGAAAGTCCTTTCTATTGGTTTGGGGTCTACATTTGAGTATCCTGGTGGTGATGCTTTCTGATTGGGTGACTATTGTGGTCCTGTCTGAGACTAGATGGATGTGGTTATGGTTGAGTGCATGGACACACCTGCTGTTTCCTTGGAAATTATGAGGAATGGATCTGGGGGGAAGTGGCTAGCTCGAGGGAGTGACTGGGATCCCATCACATGGACATGCCTGCTGTTCTGTGAAAAATATGAGTTCATGGACACACTTGTTCTAGTGATGAGTGAGGCATATATAAGGAAGTTAGGGTATTGAGTTGGAGGTGAGGTGGGGCGGTGGCTAGGTAGGGACAATGGCTATATTGAATCTGGGGGCCTGTGGTGTGGTTAAATCAGGACATGCCTACTGTTCAATGTGGCTCATAAGGAAGTTAGAACATTGGGACTGGGGGCAGCTTTATTAGGATTCCATCAGTTTGGCAACTTATATAGAGAAAGAAATGTACACAAAAAATTTATTCAGGGACAATGAGGTAAGTGCAATGAGAAGTCTAGGTCAAGTGCCAAAAGAAATTTGAGGAGAAGATTTTTCAACTATATGTGGGGGGTGTAATCTAAGGGGATAGAAGTTCCAGGGATGGTTTGTGGAGGAGGTATTATGTTAGTTGGGTCTTAAAGAAAGGAGGATTTTGACAAATCAAGATGGAAAGGGAGGTCAGGGAAAACATGAGGAAAGGCAGAAAGATGAGAGAGAGGGATGAGAATGAAAGATAGAGCATAGTACTGTTTCACCAAAACTTAGAAGGAAAATAGTTTGAGATAGGTAGTTTGGAACAAGATTTTAATGGTAGATTGAGTTAGACGATTAGGAGTTTATTTTCAGTTGGTAATGGAAGCCACTGGAGGTTTATGAATAGGGGCATGACACAATCAGACCAGTTCTTTGGGAAGATTAATTTGGGAGAAGTGTGGAGTATTTATTGGAGAGGGAATGGATTGGAGGGAGGAAGACCAATGAAGAAGATGCTACAGTAGTCTTGGTGATGTAACACCTCACATACAAGCTTCCATGTATCTTATCTCACATATGAGGCACATTGTGGATATGTGTAAGTATTCACACAAACCAAAGCTCATAAACCCCCAATCAATGTGCTACTTTTGCCAGACAGACAAGTAAAAATATTAGTTCAAAACAAAAGTCATTAATTAAATAGCATGGCAAGATGGCTACTGAGCATGTGTGGCAGAGGGAAGTACCCAAAGGATGCTGCATTATTTTCTTTCCTGGACACACAAGAATACACCCTCCCATAGATTTAATCTATGAGTAGAAGATAACGAAAGCACTTGAAGAACAGAAATGGTGGGACAAACATGTAGGAAACATGTATGGTCAGGGAAGACAAATGTCCCAAGCAATTCACATCTCTGGTGCAACCAATCACCTCTATTGATGTCACTGGGTGAGCTACTTTCTCCATTGAGTTTCTTTGCTGATCTCTTCTCTCTGTTGTATTCTGAGGGGAATCCTCATTGCTTTTAAGATGTCTCCATTGCTACTCAATTCCTCTTTTCCTTCTGGGTGTCTTCCCTTCTGTTAGTCTTTTATTGTCATATGTTCTCTTCCTGGACTATAGAAGGAGAGACCTACCACATCTTTATCTAAATAGCCTCAGGGATCATTTTTATATATTTTTCTAATGAAAAATTTTAGTCAACTAACTGGCTACATCATTAGGTATTTTTAAAGTCTGTTATTTATAGCATGTTTTCCTTTCCTTCTAATGAAATTTTTCAGTCTAATTCTTACCTGCATTATGGTCATCAAATGCCTTTTAATTCCCATCATTCTCTTGTCTTGGCAGTTCACTCCCAGAGACTTCATTGAACAAAACTGCAATATAAAGCTGTGGTGAGGAGATTTCCCTCAACTTTTATTATACCCTCCATGTCCCATGCAAATCACAGGGCCTGGATTGGGAGAAGAATGAAAGGATTAATGACCGTGGGTCTACTTCCCACTAGCAAAAATATCACTGCTTTTTTAGTATTATAGATTTAGAGGCTGAAGGGACTTTATGGATCATTAAACCAACCCTATCATTTCATAGATCAGGAAAATATGTCCTGGATAGCTTAAGTAACAACACAGATCCTGAAACTTCAAATCTAGCACATTTTTCTTTGCATCATGCTGTGAAGAAATGAAGGTCTGAATTAGGGAAGTCATAGTGAGAATAAAGAGGAGAGGATGGATATGAGTGCTATTTTGGAGGTAGAAATAACAGGAAGTAGCAAATAGTTGAATGATCCCAAGGTTTTGAGCCTAGATGACTAAGAGGATGGTGATACCATTAACAGAAAGAGGGAAGTTAGAAGAAGTAACACATTTTGTGAGTCAGATACATCAGTTTGGGACATGAGATAGAAATGTTGGTGGATGTTTTTATGCCCTTTGAGCAGGACATTACTGATATATAGGTCTCTTTGGGAACTTTTTGGAGGCCCTATCTGGGTTAGAGAAGGAACAGTTACTCTTTTGTACTTAAAAATGCCATCTCAATTATGTTTCCCCAAGTTCTTTCCAGAATTTTCACCAAAAGTAATTTAGAAAAATACTGTTGCATGTGCTTCTGGAATTCTTTCACCACAGGTTCATAGTTCTCTCTTCATCTTGGCTATTAGCTTGATCTGAGTAGGAATTTTAGAATGAATAAATGAAAAAATTAAATGTTAGTTTATGGGCTGAGTGCTGGAGTTAAAAATAGACAGGCAAGACAATTTCTGTTTTCAAGGATCTCATATTTTAATTGGTGGATATAACACATGAAGGATGGTTTAGCTTCAGAGTAGATGGCCCAGGAGTTTTTAGGGTACATTCAAAGGAACTTTCTGAGGATCTGGAAAGTATAGTGACAGGTCAGAATGTAAGGCTGTTGGTTCTCCATCTTATAGGAAGGGTTGTAATTGGTGACTCCTCAGTCCTTCAAGTGGTATCAGTGACCATATTTATCTGACAAGGGTGTGTGTGTGTGTGTGTGTGTGTGTGTGTAGCTACCAAGTTCACCATGGTTGGGAAGGGGAGAATGGGCCAGAGGGTTCTATTGGAAGGATGTGGACTCTGCGTTCCTAACCAAAATAGAGTGAGTGAATTGGAGGGGAGAGGTTGGTGTTTATCTATGAGGGATAAAGGGAAAAGGAGCATCAGTAGGAAGGTGTGGTGGAGTGGTGCGTGAAATTAAGGGTTTCCCAATGGGCCTGCTACTACTCCAATGGGTGGGATCTGGGCCATGTGAGTAGGCTGGATTGGGGGATAATAAACCAGTTCTGCTTCCTCTCTGCAGGCTGGAGATGAGGAATAGGAAGGACTTTTCCTCTCCATGTCCCCCAAAGATGTATCATATAACTAAAAGAGAGCTAGAGATATAGTCCTAAAGTAACCTGCAAGTAAATGTTTATAGGCCAAGCCTACACATGTCCTACATATGTAGAAGAGATGAAGCTTTAAGAATACACCCCAGAGTAAAATGGAGTTCTGATCTTTGCTTCTGGTATGTCTGCCTCTGCCTAAAACAAATGGCAAAATTATGCTATTTTGTTGCTATGTTATTTTGCTTCTTAACTAGGTAGAGATGCTTTGCTTATTAAGCTCCTTGGCTGATTGCCGTCAGAATGCATGAGGCATCAATTTCTCAAGGTCAGTGAAGTCAGTGATACATTATGGGTAAGCTCATCAGTCACTTTGTCCAGGAGTGTATGATACATCCAATCCAGTAAGTGATAGTCATGATGTACTACTATGGAACATTTGGGTTTCCCTACAGGTGTAATCTGCATGAAATGAGTCATTAATCATTGAATTTACTGGAAGAGTAGGAAAAACAACCTGAAAGTTTTCTTGAAGCTGAATATAATCTTGTAGCTCATCCCCTTTAGCAACAAGAGGAGGGGATCATCACTATAGTTGTTTATGTAGAGAGGAATCACTTGAAAATGCCTCTAGAGTGGACTTGTTTTCTTGGCCTGCTGAGTAATAAACTTAAAACATTTTCTATAATATTGAATTGTCATTTAGCATTTTTTAGGCCTATGGAATATATGGATAGCCTGTGAGAAATGAGAGTTTTTTGGTTATTGTCTAAAATGACTTCATAGTCTCAGTAGGCAGATATATGAGGGAGAAGAAATAGGTGAAAGATTTTGAAGAAAAATTACTCCTGAATTTAGAGAATTTGAGAGGTAACTAGAACAAACTGTCTCATTTGAGTGAACTGAATAGTCCCCAGATGGGTTGTGTAAAGCCAAAGAGTATTTTCTCCACCCTTGAATTGTGCTTCCCTCTATCCATTCCTAATTTGTTCTGGGAAAAGTAACACTTTAAAAGGTTGAAGAAGATCATTTTCCCCTGCAGGGGGAGCAAAGAATCCTGGCTAAGAAGGCTGATAGAGAGCATTGCACAGACATATGGTATTTAATTTTATGAAATCATCTGCAAGTTTAATATTTCTCAATAAATATATCAGAAATATCAGTTCATCTTTTCAGTAAATAGAATCTCACCACTTCACATGCAGAGGATTTCTTTTTAAACTGTTTATTGGTTCAGCACCCTGATCTTGAAACTGAGAGCATAAGGCAAAGAAATGAGCAGTGGGGACATTTTGGGGAAAGGTTATGAGATTTAATAACTTGCCACTTGAATACATTTTGTCAGATTAACATAATAATTTATATATTTAATAATTCTTATACCCCAAATATAAAAGTCTTTGAGGCCTAACGTGGATAGTTGAGGACATAGTTGCATTTTGAAATCCAATGTCTTCAGAAATCTGTACTGAGGGCTACCACATTATTCTAGGGGGTAGACAGCAAGCATCCTCATATACCTTCATCCTGCTCTGGTGTAACCTCTTTATTTTGTATAAATTGTGTCCTATGAAAGGCAGAATAGAGTAGTGGGGAGGGGAGGAGGGAGTAAGCATTTGTATAGCACCTACTATGTTCCAGGCACTATGGCAAGCACTTTTTACACATTTGATACTGACAATAACCCTGAAAGATAAATGCTAATATTATCATTTTAT
>JAQQSK010016925.1:0-10279 GCA_028658325.1 Potorous gilbertii | reverse complement strand
AAAAAATAAAAATAATAAAAATCAAATAAATAAATAATTAAATAATTAAAAGAGAACTATTTTGTTCAGTGAGCTTTTGAACCTCCTTTTCCATTTAGCTAATTCTGCTTTTTTAAGCCTCCTTATCCTCCTTGACTTTTTGAAACTCTTTTTCCAATTGAGTCAGCCTCTTTTAAAAGGTGTTATTTTCCTCAGCATTTTTTGATCCTCTTTTAGCAAGCTACTGACTTGCTTTTCAAGCTTCTATATCTTGAACCCATTTCATATTCATTCTGCAGGTACTGCATGCAGGAACCTTGACTTTCAAAGACAGTGTGCATTGTTCTTCCTCATTTGAAAGCCGCCCACAGCTGCTACAGCCTCTGCCACCACCTGGGGCCAGTGCAGGGGGGGACCCCATTCCCTCCTCACCCAACTGGGAAAGCCTTCCCACAGTGATCTTTGGAGCTTTTTTTTGGTGATTGCGGGTTGAGGGATCTGGGACCCTCCTTTCTGGGGATCTGCTCTGGAGGCCTATTCTGGTCCTGTCCCTCCCCATGCTGCACAGAGCTAGGCTTCACTCTACTCAGTGTCTCATGGGATAAACTTTTCCTGTCACCCTTTTAGGTTACTTTTGGCTAGAAATCTCTTTCACTCTATCATTTTGTGGCTTCTGCTGCTCTAGAATTTGTTGAGAGTCATTTTTTACAGGTATTTTGTGGGCTGTGGGAGAAGCGCTAGAGTATATGTATCGTTCTAATCCACTATCTTGACTCTGCCCCCCTGAATCAAATTTTAAAAAAATGAGAGTCATTCCTCAGTTGATAAATGATCAAAATATATGATCAATTTTCAGCTATCTTTTGCCATATGAAAAAAACATGCTAACTCACTGTTGATTGGAGAAATGCAAATTAAAACAATAGAAAAGAAATAAAATTAACAAATGTTGGAGGGGATATGGGAAAACTGAGGTTAACTAATGTGCTGTTGATGTTGTTAACTGATTTAATCATTGTGGAGAGCATATAGAGTCCAAAGGGCTATAAAACTATGCCTACCCCTTGACCTAGCAATACCACTACTGGGGTTACATTACAAGTGAGAGAACAATAAAATAAAAAAGACCTATATGTTCAAAATGTATTCATAGCAGCTCTTTTCTGGTGGCAAATAATTAGAGACTGTGGGGATGGCCCTCAATGGGGGAATAGTTAAACAAGTTGTAGTATGTGATCATACTATTGTATTGTACTATAAGAAGTGATGAGAAAGATGCTCTCAGAAAAACCTGGAAAGATATGCATGGGCTAATGCAAATTAATATACTATGTACAAAGGTACAACAGTATTGTAGGATGGTCAAATATGAATCACTTCACTATTCTCAGGAAGACAACAATCCAAAATAATACTGAAATCCAAGAAATGATGAAAAATGCTATCCATCCCAGGCAGAGAACTGATGGTGTCTGGATACAGGTTAACATATATGTTTTGGGTTTTTTTTTACTTTATTTTTCTTAAGGTTTTTGCTTTGTTTGTTTTCTTATACCATATGACTATTATGGAAATATTTTGCATCACTACACATGTATAGCTGATACTGAATTTCATGCCTTCTCAATGAAGGAGGGAATGAGTAGTGAGAAAGGGAAAGAATTCAGATCTCAAAGTTTTAAAAAATGACATTTTTTACCTGTAACTGGGGAAAAATTAAAGACGAAATAAACAAAAAGAAAATGAAATTAAAAAGAAAAAATCCTGTCTTGCGCTGGGGCCCCAACTACCTTCTAGTTAGTGTAGTAAGTTTATGAGCAAGTTTCTAAGTAAGTTTATAAGTAGCAAGAAACAAGATTGTAAAGGGGAAGTAGAAGGTACAGACCACCCTATGGATCAAAGAAGCAGAATTTGTAAACTGTAACATACATTAACTAGAAATCACATCCTGAGACTATGTTCTAAATCAAGGCACACTATCTAGGCTTTGCTATAAGGATCTTTTGGCCTTATGATGAGTAAATCTCAGATATGCTCTTGACATTTTCAATAAGACCAGCAAAAAACCAAGTGGTCCTGATAGTATCTAGATGAGATTAAAGAATTCCAAGGTGCCAGAAATAAATGTTTGTCTCTCTCCCATGAAAATCCTACAAAAATGAGATCTCCCAAATTCCTGTCCCTCAAGCACTTTTTCAGCTCCATTTGGGTCCATGTTGCAGAGTGCTCCAAAATCTAATTCATGGTTACATGAGTGACTCTCTCCCTCTCTCCCTCTCCATTTTCTTTTCCATACTGCTTATTTAATTCCAGCACTCCATCAGTTTTCTTATGTCATCTGCCATTGTATCCTCCCATTTTTTCATGTCCCTTGTCTCTGTACTTTCTGTGTCATTTGCATCTATACCCCTGCTGTGCCTTATTAAAGTATGATTCAAGCATTCTTACCCACTGTCATAGTGGTATTTTCTTGGAAATGGAAACTCAGAGCTGGTTGTGCCTGCCCTATTTAATATTTCCATAAATGAATTAGCGATTCAACCTAATGACTACACAGCTGGATTCTTTCAGCAACAAAGTGATCATTTGATCTGACATAAGTTTCTGCTGCTCCAGGCTATGCTACATTCAACTGTCAAAATGATCTTCCTAAAGAAAGATCAGACCATATCATCCCCACCACTACTTTGTCAACTCCAAGAGCTCCCTATCACATACAGGATCAAATATAAAATTATCTCTCTGGCATTCATAGACCTTCATAATCTGTTCCTCCCTCCTCATTTTTCCAGTCTCTATGCCTCACAGCCTTATCATGTACTCTATGACGCAAGAACCTAAAACTCCTCCCACAAGACATTCCATCTCCTGACTCAGCATTTTCGTTATCTGTCCCTAATGCTTAGAAGACTCTTCCTTTTCATCTCTACCTCCTGGGTTCTATAATTTCCATCAAGTACCAACTAAAACCCTACCTTGTAGAGAAAGCTTTACAGATCTTTATTAATTAAAATGCCTTCCTCAATTATTTGCAATGTATCCTGAATATACAGTGTTCACATATAGTTATTTGAATATGTTTTCCTTATTAGGCTGTGAAATTTGACAATGGGGACTTTATATAATGCTTAGAACATATTACATGCTTGATAAATGTTTATTTGTAGATTGATACCTGTCCATCTCAAAGCCAGCATAACAAATATAATGTATGAGCCACTGTAGAGGACTGGAAGTCTAGGTCAGTGTAAATCTACCACTGATGAAAGGCTTTGTCAGGACTCATTTACCCATGAAGTCAGAAAGGACTGCCTAATAAGATTCATTTTTCTACAATTGGTTCATAGGATTTTGTTTGGTGGTGGCAAACCTAGAAAGAGATTTTTATGTATATTATTTCATGTATAGGAAACTTTATGTTAAATTAGAATAAGCACTGGATGTCAGCACCATATATGATAGCTTTAGAGTGGAAGAGCTCCTAAGGACCCATCTAATAGAATCTTTTCATTTCACAGAAGGAGAGAACAAGGCCCAGAAAGGTTAAATGATTTGCCAAGATTGGATAGGACTTAGGACACCTATTGAAAACTGAAAATTTTTAATAGTTCTTTTACAAAAACAACACCTAATAGGATCAGCAAAAGCCCTTCCCATTCAGGAATAATTACCTCTCTTTTTCTTTCCAGAGGTTTAGCTAAGAGGCTGCCAATATCCAGTGGGATATTCTTTGTCCCAACTGTCAATCTCATAAGGACATAGGGCAAAGTCTTCCCTGAGACTCTAAGATTATCTCATGCCTATATTTTTGCCTTAAGACAAAACTTCCTGGCCTGGGCTTTATGACTCTTGGACCTATGCATTGTTTATTATTCCTCTCTTTTAACATCGGAAGGCTTAATTACATGTAGTCGTCATTCACGTGGAAGCTGCTTGCCCAGCTCACAGTTGAGTTCCCCATGGTTCTAAGATCCATAAGGATCTCAACTCCAAACCTCCTCTGCTCTTCCAGGTAGATGAGTAGGCAGCAGTGGAAAAGCATAGAGAAAAGATGAATCTAAGGGGTAATGACTTTTCATGTCCATACTACCTACATTTCTGACCCTTTATATTTATATACACTCAGCCCAAACTAAAAGTCTTTTGAAGTTGTCAGTGTATCCTTACATATAAGGAGGATAAACTAGATAAACAATTAGGATCTTTCCTTGGACAACCTATGAGCATACAAATAAATGATACAAAGTTGGAATCTGTGATTCAGTGTGGAATATCTGAGCCAGAAGAAAGATAGAGTACAGAAGTCTTGTAGCCCAGAAGGTTTGGGGGAATTAATAGGAAAGACTCCCCCCACCTCTTTCTCTCTCGGGAAGAGAGAGAAGTGCAGGATGGGAGGTATCCCAGCAAACCAGTGGCAAGTCCCACCTCAGCAAACCAGGGGAAAAACCAGTGGTGAAGAGGCAAGTACCAACACCAGGACCCCTAAGTGCCTCAGCACAGGCAGGAGAATTGGCAGATACAACCTGAGAAAACCACGAAGTGCACCAACATTCTTCAGCAGCCCTATTGCAAGGCTAAGACTCTATCTCTGGCAATAACTCATGAGTGGGCCCAGTGAAGCCAACTATCTTTCCTTGTTACAAGAATGTGTTGATCTCTTTAGAATTTCCTTTATATGAACAGGACTACCTTTTACCAGCAGAACTATCATGTACCGATTCCCATCATTACTGTATACAATCTATATATTAAGCCAGACAACAACCCTCAAGGCTATCTTGTTGCAAAGATAGATTTACAGAGGTACAGACTCCTTACAGACATCCAGATGATGCTAGTAGTGAATGATGCCTGTGCCCAAAGTATAGGAAATGCATGTTCAACCCCTAATTAGCATAGTTGGCACAGAATCAGTAAGTTTTTCTTAAAGAAACTTCAGTATCCCCCCTCATTAGATTGCAAGTTTCCTAAAAGAACTCTGACAGGCATACAGCATCACAATAATTTTTTTACCACTTGACTGGAAGACTACTAAGTCTGTAAATTTTTCCCCACATAACTCCACCCCAAACCCTGGGATTTTGGGGTCTCTGCACCCCCAAAATTCATCAATAGCATTTTACTAAATTCTCTTGAAAACCATATTTCCACTTGAATCAGTCACATTTTCCTGAGACGCCTTGAGTTTATAATTAAGTACTTTCAGCTATATAATAAATACATTCTTTATTAAAGGCAAAGAAAGAGAAGTGGGAGACAGATAGTGATAGAGGGAAGGAGATATGAGGAAGGGAAAATAAGAACAAAGCTGCCTTGTTATGAAAACTTGTTAAATCAGTTTCTTTTAGGATCTTTTAAAACAATGTAGTGAAATGCATCTTTGATAAACCTGCTAAAGCTAAAATACACAAAATTTTTCAGGTATATATGCTTACTTTTCACAATTGAAAATAATATATTTTATTCTCCCCAATTATATGTTAAAACAATTTTTTAACATTTTAAAAAAGCTCCGAGTTCCAAATTTTCCATCATTTCATCCCTCTCTTCCCCCATTCCAAAGATAATAAACAATCATATAGGTTATACATATGCAATCATTTAAAACATTTTCATATTAGTCATTTTGTACAAAAAGACAAATAAAAAAGAATCAAAGAAAGAAGGAAAAAGAAGGAAGGAATGAAGGAAGTGAAAAAGAGCTATTATGAGAGAATGACTATACCATTTGTTGGATGGGAGAGCATACAGTAACTTTTCTAGCACTAGCAGTGGACTGCAGCCTTTCTCTCTAGCAGATTCACTCTTACTCTGGACAGAAAGGAAGATAGGAATGGAGTCATAATAAGGGGTTAAATTAGTTTACTTTTTTCTAGTGTTCTGAAAGGCATTGCTGATAACAGGAGCACCTACTCCTTCAACATAACTCTTCTCATAGGGGTGAATGAGAATATAGTAGGAGTCACAACTCCTACAAGATCCCTTAAGTCTCAATGGGGGCCAGTCGAGACTAAAACACACACAGAAAAATTCCCCCAAGCATTGATGGAGGCTGATCAAGGCACACATAGCATTCCAGCTTGTGCATTCCTCCTTAAGTCTGAATGGGGGCTTGTTGAAGCAACTTCACATACATATTCCCCTGGTGTATTCCAATTCCCCCACTTACTGACCTGTGCCCACTTGATCTGTAGTGTAACAGACAAAGAAGACAATTTGTCATCAATAGCATCTTGATTTTGCATTAACTGTTATATCTCACTGCACAGTCATAGTGGCTATTTACCAGTATGGCATCAATGTGATACTCACAACAGCCATATGGATATGGATGCATATTTCCAGGGTAAATTTGCAAAATATAAACTCTCTTCCTCAAAGACAAAACCAAAATATTTATTCAGATACCAGAAATCCAATTCCACCATGGTAACAATGAAGTTTGTACACATTACCAATAAAGGGAGTGCAGTCATTTCCAAGCCTTCCCTCCATTAGGTCTCTTCACCAACAAGCTCCCATAGGCAAAAATTCCACCCTTTCTCACTCATGCTAGCTGCTCTGCTTCAGCTCTGTCCCTTCTCTCCCAGCTCTGTCTGAGACTCTCTTAACCCTGCTCTTCCTGCTCCACATATTCAATAAGCTTTTCCACCATCAGCTTCATGTGACTCAAGCTGTGGACTGGGTCAAAACTCCAAGCAGAGCACATAGGACTATTAAGAGTCGGGGAAGATCTTCAAATTTCCTTACCTTTACAACCAGCTGAACTCAAATATTTACATTATTTTAAGATTATAATATGATGCACAAGCATGGTAGAGATCTTTACAAACCATGAACCTGGGAACTAGAGACTGTTATGGGAACTAATCCTGGGAACTAATATCTAAAAAGAATGACAAAGAAAAATACCTTACACACATCTTGAGTTCTTCCAAGAAGACTTTATGGGTTTGAGACCAGTTCATATTCCCCTTTGAAGTTTCAGATGTGGGAAGTATGTTGACAATGTTGTCCTCTTCTGAATTTGGGCTTTGATCTTGCCTGATCCCAAAACAAGACTCTGTAGTTGTCTATTTCTGCTTTTTGTTCATGGTGTTTGCCTATTTTCTGGCTTTTAAAGTTGAACTCTCTTGTTAGAACATGAGAAAATTTCTGGAAAGATAATGTTAATGAGTCAATAAAGGATTTGACTAATCCATGTAAAATACCTCTCATTTTTCCTTTCAATGGAAGAGGGTCATGAGTGGACAGCTCCAGAATCACTAACAGGAATAAATAGGTTGTAAAGGGAGCCTCAACTCTCAGGGAAACACAAGGGGCACTGACAATACCAGAAAGATGTCTGAGTGATAAAGAAAAGTTGAATGATTATTTGAAAATTCAATGGTTTATAGTCTTTCCTATGAACTTATTCAAAAGTTGCTCTGATTTTCATCCTTCTCACCTTTCCTTATTTGGTTTTCTCATATTCTCGGGAATTTAGGTTTAATAAAACATTCAGTAAGAAGGAATAAAAATACTAATTTGCATGAAATATATCTAAGTAGCATATGTTAGACAAATGAGATCACTCGCCTTTCTTCCATTCCTTTAAGATTAGTTCCATCTATAATAGGTAAAATGTTTTTGAGTCTGTCAGGGAGGGGAATTAGTGTAGATAAAGAGGAAACATAGAAATAACCAGGTTAAAAATGTATGGTAAAATCCCCTTAGAAAAAAATTCCTAGACCTTTAATTCTTACCTCACACTCCCAAAAAAGGTCAAGACAGTTTCCATTAAATGCATGAAATTTTAAAAGTACCAGGGCAAAAAGAATATTGCTCCTTAATGGTAAAGGAAGGAAATTCATTTTAAAATGAAACTTTAAAACATGTAAATTCATGATGTTTTTTTTTGCTGTGTATGTGGGCATCTGTTGTCTTTTGCTTGTATGTATTCTGTATAAGGAATCCTTAAAAGAAAAAAAGGAAAATTGTGTTTCTCCTATTACTATCATTAAGGGAAGTTTTAGTTTAGATGCTTATCCTCCTCCTTCAACTATCTAATCAGGGGTATACCAAAGAATACTAAGAAAAGATTTGATGAGACATTCTCAAACTTTATCTGTGTCCCACACTCTCTCATGTTAGCTCCATTGACTCCTGAAATAGACACAATTGTATAAGGTAGTTGTATAACAAGGGGAACAAATAGGAGAAGCAAACGTACAGGCATTATGCAGAATTTTTAGCCTGAAATGACCCAACTTCGCTTACCTCAAGAAGAACCATAATATGTAAACATAAAAATAAAAAAGTTCTCATTTTTTAAATCTCACAAAAAATGAAATAGATTTTTAAAATGAGCAATATTTCCCCTCCATGACTACATACATACACACATACACAAACACACACACACACATATCACAATGAATACTGTCAAACTTCCACAGAATTTGTTCTAAGAAAAACAAAAGAAATTAGGTTGTGTGTTCATGTTTTTATTTCTCTTACAAGCTGGCTACATGCATTGCATGGGATTTACAGTACAAAACTGTCCCCTCCCCCTCAAGAGGACAGTCTAGAAAGTGACTCAATTTGGGAGTTGGAGGTATATGGCGTTTAAAGAGTAGATGTTCCCAAAGGTTACTAATCAACTCTGATTGGTCAATACACTGGGAGGTGGGCTATATTAAAATGAAGATCTTGAATAAATTACTTAGGTCACTTAATCCTGGTCAAAGAGACATCAATTATCATGTCACCTGTCTGGGCAATAGGCAGGAATTAACATTTTCCCAGACCTGTCTGGAAAACAAAATGAGCAGGAATAGAGCAATTAGATTAGATAGAAAGGAACGAGGGAAGCTCTGAGTCTCCAAGATTATGATTACTAAGAAAAATATTTTTCACCATCCATACAATAGGATAAAGAAATTCAAGAAAAAAAATTTTTAAAAAATGAAATAACATCAACAGAAATGAAGTTCAATCCCCTGGGGGGAAAAACCTTCAACCTTCATTGTTCTCTCTCTGAAAGAAGTAATAAATCTTCTGTCTCTAATTCTAGAAATAAAATCAGCAAGAAAAAAAGTCCAAGTTAATACTCCATAATTTTAATAGATTGGTAGAAAATACTAGTAAAATAGTATATTCACTGTGCAATAGAAGGAAAAATGAGGAAGCAAAATTTTATATCAACATTCATATGGAAAATAGACTGCAGTGACGGGAAACTTAGGCAGAGAGAGCAATTAGGTGGCCATTGCAATAATCTTGACAAAAGATAAAGTAAATGGGGAGTTATGTAATTAGATCTGATAATATTTAATATAAATTCTGGAATAATCTCTTTGTTGTCTCTGAAACAAACTCAGAGAAAGCCTCTTCCTATGTCATCAAAGCCAGGGCTGACTTAACATTCCTTAATAGACTTTTAACCTAAGACACTTTACCTAAATAATAGAACGTTTTACATATCTTAACATTTTGTGGACATATACTCTCTTATGGCATGTTAATGGTAAAGAAAAGACAGACATCTTGGTTTGTAATTTCTATTTGAAACTTTGTCAAACTGTTATCTTACAACCAATGCAATTAAGAAATTCCTTTCTAGTGATCTAGTTAATCATTCTTGGAAACCATAAATGTAAAGGACATAGAATACTCTCTTTGTCTTAAAACAAGATTTAACCCTGACCAGTTTTTGTATCAGCAGTCAGATAATATCTGGCTCTGTAGTACTATGTAACTGTTACTTTAGGGGGAATGAAAAATAAAAACATATTCATTTAACCTGTTGCCTCTACTTTAACCAAACTTTCAGGTCAACAGTTGTGGCGCCCAACATGGATAGGAACTGAGGAATAGAGCAGACATTTCCTCATCTTGCCAATGCCAGGACTCAGGTGCCGGAGGATTCGTTGTTCCTGGAGTCTTGGGCTTTGGTAGAGTCAAGGTAAGTCCTTCTATTTCCCAGCTTCCAAAGGACTCCCACTAGTCTGATGTCTGCAAATTCCCTTTAAAGCTAACTCTGGGATCCAGGACCAAGTCATTTTAAACCACTTTGTATTACTTAGATCTCTTCCTAATTAGCAAAATTAGTACAAGTATTGCTAGCACTAGTGTCAATCAACTAAAGACAGCCCAAAAATTATGTTGACCACCACAGACTCTTTTGGACTGATCAAATTTACTTTATCTTAATGCTAAATTAAGTTTATTTTTTTTTATTTTTCAAATAAATTTATTTAACTTTTTACATTCATTTTCACAAGATTTTGGGTTCCAAAATTTTCTCCCCATTTGTCCC